>PVJA010032067.1:15000-24398 GCA_004027025.1 Myocastor coypus
TACATTGTTGATCACTTTCCTGTGTGGTCCCATAATCTTCTTTGATACAAAAAAACCCTGAGTTACAGGATGGGATGTCATAGTGCAGGTTCTCTTATGTCCTAAGTTCTCACTGAACTTGAAGGGCTAGGGCCAAAATATTAGCTATCCTTTTAGCCCATCTATCTTTCCAATTTCTGGTTTATGAACTTTAGTTGTTAGCCTTATAGAAGAGAAGCCGAATGACATTGTTACCCTGTAACAGAGACCGTTAAGCTTAACATTACTATTTGTCTGAATATCACACACCTTAGACATAATAATTAGACTGTTACTTTCTAACAACCATGGATATTCTAATATTTAAATCCCTATAGAAAGTTAAAAAACAATTGCACATTTTTACACAGAAATTAGAAATCAAACCATATATGACACTGTAGCATGACAATCCTGTGATTTTGTGACATGCTTACATTTTTGTTTTGACAATACACTTCTAACCAATCTTTTCTATCTAATACATAAGAAATTTTTAACCTAATTATCCTTAAATGGGATGTACACCACAAGGCCTTTTCTTTTTTTCCTCCTCCTTTTCTTTTGAATTTGAAAGAAAGCCTTATTGTAATAAGTAATCTTTGTTGAATATTTTAGAAGACCTATACACTTGAAATCATAGATACACCTCAGACACCATGCTGTTAGCAATAATGAGTTACCATACACTTGCAAAGCTTTACATCTTAATTTATTTGAATATCAAAACAATTTTTAAAAGAAAACTCAATTGTAATTTTTCTGAAAGACCTTTATCTTTAAAGCAATGACTAAACTTTCTGATAAACCATGTATAAATTAATTTTATATCACTTAGACCAGCTGAAAAAGCATACTTTTAAGTCTGTACTCCAAATTACAGTGTTATGAACAAATGATCAAAAAATTAAAAGAGCATCTATTCACAGAATGACATATACACACACAGACGAATATACCATTTGCACAAATAACTATCTTTACAAAAGTATGAGTGCATTCAACTACATGTTTCTGGCTAGATTAACTTACAGCAACTCTATTGCTTTTTTTTTTTAAAATTTATAACTATAAACAGACTAGTGGATTTTGTTATTTGTCAATAAGCAGAGATCAAGCTGGGGGTGATGGCGCAGCCTGTAATCCCAGCACTTGGGAGGCTGAGGCAAGAGGATTGGTGTGAGTTCGAGACTAGCCTGGGCTACAAAAGTGAGCTCAAGGCCAGCCTGAACTGCATAGCAAGACCCTGTCTCAAAAAAAAGGATAAGTAGAGATCTCTTATCAGGAAATTTTGGAAGGAATAAAGTCTTTTATTTCTAATATGCATATTTTGTATTTTTTGTCTAATATTAATAAAATTTAGCTCAGTTATCTTTATATATTTTACCGTCTATTTAAACTTTGGATTTCCATTTTTCAGTTTCTTTAATAGGTCCCAGGTTGGACCTGGCCTCCTCATTGTTAACTTCTTCTCTAGGTCTGGCTTCATGGTGTAGCCTGACAGCATGTTCTGATACTCAAATAGATCATTCAGCATTCTCTGGAAAAACACAAGCGTACCCTCTCCCCCAGGTTAGTAGTGGACTGGGTCCTTTCCACTGTCCAGTATGGAGATCTCTCCAAAGGACCCTTCCCAGCCTGTCTTACTGCTGCTATACTTTCATCTTTTGTGGAATTTAAAAAGTTAATAGTGTTTTATTTTTTTGAAGTATTTTTTTTTTCTTGTTTCAGAACTTTTGTTTATTTATTTTTATGGCTGGTTCAGCCTGCCTTGAGGGCAGGGCTGGCGCAGAATGTGGTGCCGGGGATCGAACCGCGGTCCCTGCAGCCGCCTAAGCTTTCCTAAGCAGGCGCTTTAGACCACTGAGCAATCCTGCCAGGCCCCATAAAAAGTTAATAGTGTTTTATATATGAAAAATATTGTTCAACCATTTACCGAGCCTGTGCTTGAGTCAAATACGGCAGTTTGTGTAAGGTAGAAGTGTTTTGATGAAATGTGGCTTGCGATACAGAAGCTTGTTGAATAACATCTGAGGGAATAAGAGTTTTATGTGCAGTGTGTAGTATGTGTAGCCATTGTAAAGGACCTCAAGACTGCCAAAGAAGCCCAGTGGGCATATACTGAGTTGGGAAAATAATTAAAAATGTTGGCAAAGATGGTTCAACTCTAGAGAGCTGAGTATTAGAAAGCACCTGATCAACTTGGTATTTAAGGTAGTCTTAGCCTCTGGTGTAAGTGTTCTTTTAGAAGTAGGGGCTGAGTCTCCCCTGACAATGTCAAAGAGAGTAATTAACTCATGAGTAGTTAGTTAGCTTAAGAGTTAGGTGCAACCAATTAATGTTATCAAGTAGAGTCTGAAAATCATTTAGGGTCACAAAATGTCTAACCTGATCTGAACAATTTGGGGCACAGTTTGCCTCTGCTGAATAAGATGTCTCAAATACAAAAAAGGTACCATAGTTTGCACCTTTTTAGGGGCTATCATTAGACCTACATTGCAGATACATCATCTAATTGGATAAACATGTGATGTAAACTGGATGGGGATTCATGTGCTAAAAGAATGCCATCTGTGTAATAGATAATGCATGCAGATGGATAGACCTTTCACACTGACCAAATGGTTGTAGCCTCAAACTCTTGGCACTATATGTACTATTTGCCATGCTCTTTTTTTTTTTTTTTTTTTTTTTTTTTTTTTTTTTTTTTTTTTTTTTTTTTTTTTTTTTTTTTTTTTTTTTTTTTTTTTTTTTTTTTTTTTTTGTCTTTTTGAGACAGGGTCTCACTATGCAGTTCAGGCTGGCCTTGAGCTCACTTTTGTAGCCCAGGCTGGTCTCAAACTCGCACCAATCCTCCTGCCTCAGCATGAGCCACCATGCCTGGCTTTTTAATTACTTTTAATAAGAAGTAACAGGGACACCCACTCAGGATGTCCCTCCTGTCCCTCTCTCGGACAGGAACTTTCCTTCCCTCAATAAATATGTTCTGCTCATTAAAAAAAAAAAAAAGAAATAACAATGAGACAGTTTCTCGTCAGTAGGACAGCCACAATAATTAATACAATGTGCATTATTGCCTTCATAGTAGTTGTTCTGAGTGCAAGATGTAGACATAGTAACTTTTCTACACACTATTGGTACAAATACTTCTCATTGAACTAATGAAAATAGTTCTTTACATAATGCAGTATTCCATAGTAGTAGTGGGTTATCAGCAGAACTGGCAATGTCAGAAGCTGTGGACTTGAGCTTTTTACAGCTCAGCATACTAATCTGGCTGTACTTTTTTTTTTTTTTTGTCTTTTTTTTTTTTGAGACAGGGTCTTGCTGTGCAGTTCAGGCTGGCCTTGAACTCACTTTTGTAGCACAGGCTGGTCTCGAACTCGCACCAATCCTCCTGCCTCAGCCTCCTGAGTGCTGGGATTACAGGTGTGAGCCACCACGCCCGGCTTCTGGCTTTACTTTTAATGTCTCATGCTTAAACTTTTCTGCTGGTTTGGTTAAAGTCAAGTTAAAACAAGACCTGTATAACAAAACATAGAAGATAACACCATTGAAAATAACATATAGGGACCTGATCATTAAGAGAGTACACTAAAAGCAAAATGATTTTTATCTTTAGGGTGGAGAGGGGTATAAAGGAAACACCCTTGTGAATCAATCACCATCAGGGAAAGATGTAACAAACAGCTACAGGACTGGGCAATCCCTGTTGCAGTGCTGCCATACCCGGTAACATGTCATGACCCCATAGACTCGTATATGGGGGAGGAAATAAGGAGAAAAATATTGAGAAAAGCCTCTGCATTCCTCCAAATTAGCAATTTAGCACTTCTGCTAGGGTAAGAAACGCTGCTACCCCTTATAAATCTGCACTGGCCACATCCACAGGCCAGGGACGCTGAGAAATAACTGAAACATCTGTATCTATATCCAATACTCCTTTAAATGCTTTTCCTTTTGTTGTATGTTGAGAGCTAGCAGGAAGCCAGGAAATTGATCAAGTGTGTTTAGGTGGGACTGGGCTTCCCTTCCTGGGGCAAAAAGCTACCCCAGTGCTGAGAAAAACATCCTGCCTGGTTCAATATAGAGATAAGGACAAAATTTAGTAGAGAACAATAAAGCCCAAGGACACCTGCAGGGAGTTCTGGTTGTCTCCTCCCCTGCTTGGAATGTTTTCAATTTCCCCAAAGCACTTATGCAATTTCCTTATCCTGTCCTTGAATACTGAATAAAAGGAATATCCTTCTGAGGATCTAGGCTCACTTCGAGAGAGACAAGTCTCAGTGAGTCCTCTGAACTACCTTCATCAGGTCTTCTGGTCGTTTCTTTTGGCACCGACACCAGAACAACACAACACCTTTAATAGTCAACTCTGTCTCTGGACAATTTTGTTTAATCTGGTGAACACAGTATTAGGAGACCCAAACATGAATACATTATCATAGCTAGTACACCTTCGGAGGCCACCACTAGGCCTTGTATAATTTAAATGAGATGTCAACATCAAGCTATTGTTCATTTTATTTATGTATTTATGTATGTATTTATTTATTTGCAGTACTGGGGATTAAACTCAGGACCCTGTGCTTGCCAGGCAAGTGCTTATTCTACTGAGCTATTTTTGCAGCCCCTCAAGCTACTGTTTAAACCACACTGCTTTTAGGTTGTAATGCAAATCTCTATATATTGGGGCCCGGCGGGATGGCTCAGTGGTCTAAAGCGCCTGCTTGGGGAAGCTTGGGCGGCTTCAGGGACCGAGGTTCGATCCCTGGCACCACATGCTGCGCCAGCCCTGCCCTCAGGGTGGGTTGAGCCAGCCATAAAAATGAGTGAATAAACAAAGGTTCTCAAACAAGAATAAAAATAATAAATAAAATTAAAAAAAAAACTCTATATTTGTTTGTGAAGTATCAAAGCTTTTTTTAAAAATACCAATTTTAATTTAGGGACATAAAACAAGCAATGAACCTTGTTAGGAATTACAGGAATTTTTAAGTAATTAAAAAAAAAATCCTCATTTTTGTAAATCTTCCAGAATTTTTTAAAAAACAAATTGTTTAAATTGTTTTTATCTTCAGGATGAAATAGCCCTTTTAATCAAATCACCTCGAGGGGAAAATGTAAAAATCTTTTCTTCTACTGTCAATTGTAATGGAGTGAGACAATCACGCTACTCCATGCTTTTCTGCTAAGCTCTAATCCTGGAGGAATGGCCCTTCGCATCTCTCCAGGTGGGCACCCCAGTTGCCTTATTTGAGGGCCATCCACACTTGCATTTGAAAAAGTCTTTTATTTGTTTATTTCTTTCTTTTTTAATTAAGGTGTTATAATTTCTTTTAATAAGAAATAATGACAGTTTCAAAACACATTAGTAATGATGCAGGAAGAAAAAACTGATCTTTTAACTTGAAAGACACTTGGATGAGTTCGTGTTCTCTAAAACTAAAGAATGAAATTTAGGAATGAGACAGAGGTTTAGAATAGAATATTAATTGGGAAAGAAAGCTTCTGTCCAAGAGGGCAACAGAAGGGGGACCCTGGGGGTATGACAGGATGGCTCAGTGGTCTAAAGTGCCTGCTTAGGAAAGTTTGGACGGCTGCAGGGACTGCGGTTTGATCCCCGGCACCACATGCTGTGCCAGCCCTGCCCTCAGGGCAGGCTGGCCATAAAAATAAATAAACAAACAAAGTTCTGAAACAAGAAAAAATAAAATTAAAAAATTCTTAAAAAAAAAGGGGGGGCCCCAGTGGGTTGTCGGGAAATTGTCTTTTTTTAGGGGTTTTATAAGGCAAAACCATGTGATAAGGTGGACCTAAGGTGACACTAGTGGAACTTGCTTAGATGGTCATGAGGTGGGACAAAGTCATGGTCAACCAATGAGATTACAAGTATCACTGTTCAGGAAAAATTGATTAAATGGGGAGCAAATTGGGAAGCAAGTCATGTAGCAAGCAGGCATGAATATGGAATAAGGGTTCTTTTTGTTGTGATTGAGTTTCTGCCTCCTTTAGGCTCTTTTAGGGTGATGATACTCATTTAGAATATCAATCCCTGATACTTAACTTTGAGTGGGCGGATGCATTTCTTTACTCTTTTGTTTTAAGGTCTGGTCCACAGGTGGGGTGCCTGTCTCTTGCAAAGCTGTAGAGTCAAGTTGTTTCCCATATTATCCTCCAGGGCCTGGCCCTATCTGACTGCCTGTAATATTTCTATTTAATTTGGCTGTCTACAACAGTAGAACAGCCACAATAATTCATACAATGCACATGGTTGTCTTCATAGTAGTTGTTCAGGGTACAAGATGAAGACATGATAACTTTTCTAAACACTATTGGTACAAATATTTCTTCTCATTGAACTAAGAGAAAGTAGTTGTACACATAGAACAATATATCAAAATAGTAGTGGGTTATTGGCAGAGCTGGCAATGTTGGAAACTGTTGACTTGAGCCTTTTACAGCTCATCATACTAATCTGGCTTTACTTTTTATGTCTCATGGTTAAACTTTTCTGCTGCGTGATTAAGGCCAAGTTGAAATAAGACCTATGTAGCAAGACATGTAATTTTTATGTCTGACAAGGTCAGTCAAATCCTCTCAGGATTTACCTTGAAATCATGTACAGCATTTTATAGACCTTTTGTCAGTGTCAGCCATATGGATGAGTCATGGCCATTGCTTGACCAGTGTGCTCTCTGTGAAAGCCTGAATGTTTTCTCTCTAGGTGACTCTCCTTAGGCACACCACACATTGTCAATCCCTTTCCTTTGTGGCCCCATAATCTCCTTGAGTAGAAAATGTGGGACACCAACAAGTTATAGGATATTACAGTATGGGTTCTCTTATGTCCTGAGTCCTCACTGACCTTGAGGGGCTTGGGCCAAAATATTGGCCATCGTTGTAGCCCTTCTTTTTCTCTAATTTTTTGGTCCACAAACATATGTTCTTAACTCTCCAGAAGAGAAGCTTAGTGATACTATATTATAACATAGGTACTTGAGTTTAATATCACTGTCTTTTTGAATATCAAATGCCTTAGACTTAATGTGGAACTGATATTTTCCATCCATCACTGATATTCTCAAAAATTCCTGTAGAATGTGATAAAAAAGTTGCACATTTTTACACAGCAATTTAGAAAGCTAACCATATACAAAATTGTAGCAGGCCAATCCTATAGCATTTTTCCTTGTCTTTTTTTTTTTTTTTTTGACCAAATATTTACCTGAGAGTATAGCAATAACTGAAGTGATATTAGAAGCAACACAAATCTAAAAGACCAAAATGGCAGGCATTCCAAGCATGGTTTCAGTATTACACTTTGCTATCTCAGTGTCAAAACCCTGTTGGAGATTCTTAGGACCATTGTCTAACTCATCCAGTGTATACAAGTGTATGGGTTTGCTCCTGACTTGTTTCTTAACTTTTCTGCTTGCTATCTCTTATTGTTTAATCCTTAAGTTCTTGATTTCCATTTAGCTGTGTAAATTTTGATGACCTGTGAGTATACCAATCTTAATATCATTTAAAATGGATGGTAATTCAGGAGAAAATATGCTTCTAAGTCTATATTCCAAAGCTCCAATAAAAAGAGAAGCAACTGTTCATGGAATCACACACAAACATATAAGCAAATACACAGAATATAGAAATGAACATCTACAGAATCAGAATGTGTTCAAACTTTTTTTTTTTTTTTTTTTTTTTTTTTTTTTTTTTTTTTTTTTTTTTTTTTTTTTTTTTTTTTTTTTTTTTTTTTTTTACCAATTTACAGCGTAAATAACCTTTCCAGGTTTCTAATTACAAAAAGATTAGTCAGAAATTAGTAGAGCTCTCTTATAACAATTTGAAAAATCATATATCTATATGTATATATCAAGAGGGGGGCAGGAAGCCACAGACTTAGGATCCTTTCCTTACAACACAAAGGAGAAGCTCAATATAAAGTTGCTCTGCAAGAAGAGCAGGGTAGATAAGGCTCAATTTCTGGAAATGCATCTGTATCTGCAGCTCCAAGGTGCTCTGGAACTAGCTGGGTTTTTTAAATGGACTATTACTTGGCATACCAACCACAACTGTAATATTTGTTGAGGATTAAGAGTGCATCCAAGAGCACATAGATCTTTCCAATGTAAATCATAGGATTTAATTATAAATTGCAGTTTTGGGCCTGGCGGGATGGCTCAGGGGTCTAAAGTGCCTGCTTGGGAAAGCTTGGGCAGCTTCAGGGACCGCGGTTCGATCCCTGGCACCACATGCTGCGCCAGCGCTGCCCTTGGGGCGGGCTGAGCCCGCCATAAAAATGAGTGAATAAACAAATAAAGGTTCTGAAACAAGAAAATAAACAAAATAAATAAATTCTTTAAAAAAATTGCTGTTTTTTAATATAGGTGTGGGTTGCACGAGAAAGATCCCAGTTCGTGACTTATATCAGAAAGATCCCAGAGGGCAAGGGAATGTGAATAGGAACCACTCCCTGTGAGTCTGCCTGTGCCCAGAGAGGAAAACTTTGGATTTGTAATCATTCATCAGGGTCCAGCAGGGTGGCAATGACTCATCATGTGATGAGGCACTATAAGACAGTACGCTTTCCCCATAGGAAGAGGCGCAAGAAACTGGTGGGCCATCAAGAAATGAGGCAATATGAGGTGACATTGCAACATCACAAGAAAAGCTACCTCGCAATAGTGACAACTAGCCACATGGGAGATTCCCACATGCCGGCAGTGCAGCTGGAGGAGGTTGAGTCACTAGAGAGCATGTATGGAAAGCAGGAGGAGAAAGGAATGGTACAAGTTCCTGAGATTCCAGTGGGGGGGGGGGAAGAAGGTAGAATCTACAGGGGAGGTAGAGAATAAGGCATAATACAGAGATGGAAATGGCTAATGGCATAGTAGGAGGAGGCAGACAAGGAAGTTTATGCCAAAGGGGGTGGGGAGGGTAGGAACAGCACATAAGGCAGGGAGAATACTAGGGAAAGAAAGGTGTGGGGTGTTTTCAGAGTTAACAAACACTTTTAAGGGATTTCTGGCCACTTCCTGTTGTGATGACATATGTTTAGACTATATAATAGCACAAGGAGCATTCTTTTTTTTTTTTTTTTTTTGTCTTTGTGAGACAGGGTCTCGCTATGTTAGGGTTGGGACGCCCGCCACGCAAGGAAGACACCAACAGACGCCTTCTCATGCAATCAGCAAGGGGTTTATTTGTCCATGCATGGGGCTCGATGTACACGCAGGAACAAAGAGCCCTGAGTTGAGCAGGGTCGGGGTTTATAAGTACATAGAACAAAGGGAGGAAGGGTCCACGTGGGCACAGGTACAGAAACAGATAGCATTGGTTAGTTCAAATGGCTCGTTACAGTTATTGGGGGGAAT
>PVJA010032068.1:6927-24512 GCA_004027025.1 Myocastor coypus
CTTTTGTAGCCCAGGCTGGTCTCAAACTCACATCGATCCTCCTGCCTCAGCCTCCCAAGTGCTGGGATTACAGGCGTGCACCACCACGTCTGGCTATGTCAGGCAAGTGCTTATTCTACTGAGTCATCTCCCTAGCCCCTGACAGACAAATCTCTTTTTATGCATAAACATATTTAGGTCATATGCAGAAGTTGTATAAGAAACAATAACAAGTTTCCTCTGCAGAGAGCCAGGATGCTGAGAAGAAGGGTAAGGAAAGAGTTTTTACTAGATACCTTTTTAAAATACACTTAAAATTTTCTATCATGGAAATGTGTTCCATTTGTTCAAAAAATGAAACTTAAACTTTTAAAACAAATTTTTAAAATTATCCTTACATATGACTAAAGTTAGTCATCTATACAAATTCTTTACTCTTAAGTACTTTGGATTTTTTTGTTTTTGTTTTTTTCAATTAAAAAAACAGCTGAGGATTGTAGCACACACCTGTAATGTCAGCCTTCTGGGAAGCTGTGGCTAGAAGAAAAATTTGACCCCAGAATGGCACCTCAAGTTCTCAAAATGTAATTTTTTTATTTGAGACAAGGTCTCACTATGCTGTTCAGGCTGGCCTTGAACTTGCTACGTAGCCCAAGCTAACTTTGAGCTCACAGCAATCCACCTACCTGGTGTCCTTGCAACAGGTTTCAGATTTTCATTTTTAAAAAGAGCTAAGCATGTAGATCAAAGCAAAGGCCTGGGTTCAATCCCCAGTATCATACAAAATAATAATAATAGTAATAATAATAATAATAATAATATCTAGACAAGGGCTTTCACCACACCTGCCCCCTACCCATCTTGCTGAGAGAAGCTGCTTGAAACTAGTCTCTATTTCTACAGTGTTCTTCTCACATTCATTTGGCCATTTCTGCTTCTTCTTCAACCTGATCCCAGGCATGTGTGAATACACACACATACACACAGGCGCGCACGCACACACACACACACTTCATGCACCGTACCTGGCTCAGCTTGTCCTTCTCTTCAGCCCAGGAGGAAGCTCTGCTCTGCTCTCTGCTGACTTCAGATGCCAGCCTCATGATCGTCTCTCTGTTAGCTTTTGCCTCCATCTCATGGACATTTATAGTCTCTTCAAGACTAGCAATTTGTCCTTTCATGAGTGTGTTTTCCCTGCACAGCTCTTGAAGCTGAAAGAAACCCATCACAGCTGTCATAAAAATTAACGGCCCCATGCATGCTCTCTAAGCAACTCACTGTCTAGACCCAGTGGCTACACAGCCCTGTGCAGCAGTGTGCGCGCAAAGATCGCCTCTGTCAGAGGTGTCCTCTAACCTCAGCCACCAGGCAAGGTCAGCAGCAGGTGCCCCCAGTGGCCCACACCCTGACTGCTCTGCAGAGGTGGCCACACCCAGGCTGTGGGGGCTGTGCTCAGCCTGCGTCCAGGCACTTTCTTGCACTGGGGGACACAGATGGGGAGACTGCATCCTTAAAAGTGCCCTGACTGATAAGCACAAAAAGTCTACATAAGAGGCTCAAGCAGCGGCTGTCCCTGGGCCAGGATTAGGGTTCTGCTTACTGCGCCACCCATGAGAACTGTGAACTGGGAGCATCTGTAAGATTCAGGAGAAAGAAAATCAAAGCCAGAGGGCTTGAGACAGGGCATGAGCCCCATGAACAGCAAGCCCTCTCTGTGGGCCCACGATGGTGCCCACAGGAAACCACATGGACCCACGGGACAAGGTTAACATGATGCTATGATGACCTAAAAAAGTGCCTTGTCTCTTAGGCCTCAGCACTCAGTCCTCATGGCGCCTTCCCCAGCTGTGGACCATTCTTCACATTTGCATGCTCACACCTCAGTGCCCTTCAAAAGTCCGACCCCCAGGGCCCCCACTGGGCCTTCCGCCTAAGCCAACACCCCACGCCTCTGATTTCCACTTTCTATCACTGCATCTTCATGGAGTCTTCTCCATTGCACCTTTTATAATGTGCAACAACATTCAATGGTTATTTGTTAACCTTCTCACCATCTTTACCACAAAAGCTTTAACAAATTCACTGTCCCAGCCTCAGCATCCAGAATAATGCCTGGCACATAAGAACTCACTAATGTGGGAGCGATAGGTAAACAAATATGGAAAGAAATTACTAGGAATGAACCCTTTTTTCATCATGGACTCCTCAGCATGTGTGTGTGTGTGTGTGTGTGTGTGTGTGTGTGTGTGTGTGTTTTATAAGCAAGTTTAAAAAAGAACAGCTTTGAGATGGGAGAGATTTTGCTCTTCTTCTTAGCTAAACACTGGATACAGTGTGGTCTTGAACAAAACACCAGACTTCCTACTCTGGAGCAGGAATTGTATTAAAGACAAGCACCTGCCCAGGTAGTGAGTCCTGAATGAGTCAGCACCACCACAGTGACAGGAGACACACAGCATCCTGGGCCCTTATGCTATCACTGAGAGCATGATCTGTTTCCTTCTGGGACAAAGGCTCCAAATCTTTTTGCCCTGAGCCAGGGCTCCTCACTTGAGCCTGCAGGTGCCCAGGATTGATCCCCCTTTCACACCTTTGCTACTGCCAAGTCCTGCCAGGCAGCATAGCGCAATATTGATCGCTCAAGGAGGGTCTGCTGAAGAGCTGCCAGATAGCTGATTAGCCCTGCATTTACACGTTCCTATCTCTGATAGGTTCTCACCTTGGTATGAATTACTGAACTATTATTATTATGGTGGTCATCGAACAGGGCCAAAGCCCTCAAAAAAACAGCATACCTTCCCAAAGACCACCTCTCCCTTCTTCCCCAGCCCAGTCCTGGATACAGTTTCCTTTCACTTTTCCAGCATCACAAAGGAGACCCCAATCAGCTTCCTTGGTCACTATATCTGCCCCTCAAACTCTGCCTATGGCCAAAGTTCATAGTCTCAGCCTCCCTCTGTCTCAGGCCAGAGGATCCCCCTCCTCCCTCAGATTCTCTCTGAGTCTTCAGACTCAACAAAGGCTTCGTTTAGCTTTCCTGTCTCTTCGCTGAGCCTCTGAAAAACCTAACAATCTCCCCTCAAGGTTGAGGACCCCAAGATAAGTCAACCACAGGACCATTGAGCTACACCCCAAAGTCACCAGTCATCAGACCTATGATCACCTGGGTTCCAGGAAAGATTGAGCCCTACGTGACTGTGCCCACCACAGAGACAACTCCCTCCCGGAAACAAGAACATCCCTCTGCCATCAAGATTCCACAACTCTGACACCAGGCTGAGACCATGAACAACTCGGCCCAGCTCACCTGCTAACCCTGGAAAGCTGCCCTCTGCCTTTGTAGGTAAGCCAGTGTGAACTCCTGTGTCAGACTATGTCCCCTCCAGCCACAACAGCTGCAGTACTTTCCTAACTTTCAATGAGAGCATTGTGTGGGGATTTTTTGGTTGTTTGTTTTGAGACAGGATCTTGCTATGTAGTTCAGGCTGGCCTTTAAACTCACAATGTAGCCCAAGTTGGCCTCCACCTCATAGAAGTCTTTCTGCCTGCCCTAGTGTCAAGATTACAGATTTCATCATTGTTTTAGTTTTAGTTTTCATGTCTACTAAAATAAAGACCCTTAAAAATTTAAATTTACAAAAGACCCATGCTAGCAAGAGATAGTAAGTGTCCAGAATCCCACTGTGTGTTTTGAAACAAGTCCTGTATTACCAGGTGTAGCAGAGCCAACAGAGGAGACCACTGCTACTGAAAAGAGCATTCATTACTCATAGTCCCCAAGAAGAGGGCAGGCCGAGCCAGTCCCTGCAGTGCTGCTTGGAGAAGCCCCATAGCCAGTCCAAGGCAGAGGAAATGGAGAGAAGTGGGCCAGAGCTTCACTGTCTGTGCCATGGAAGGACCTGGCCCAGTGCGCTCAGCTGGCTGGCGCAGCAGGGTAGGCTGGTGGGAATGGCCTCAACTTGAGGAGGAGAACTCTCCAGAGCTATCAAGCTTCTGGCTCTGGAGTGATAAGAAAAGAAGTCTATAGCCAGGACCCTGAAAGGCAAATGCTGGATGGGCCGTGGTAGTTCAGTCTGTACATGAAAGCTGTGCTCTGGAGAGTCCTTTACTATCTCCTGGTTTAGCTAACCTGGTGGATGTGGGGACAGCCCAGGAAGTCTCAGGGGGCAAAGTATCGGGAATACAGAAAGCCAAAGGGCATGGTCAATGCAGTCTTAACCCCAGATTGGCAACCTCGTTGTCTTTGATGGAGGAAAGACTGTCCAGGAAAAGGAATTTCTGAATTTGCTCTTCTTTCACCCACCACTTGGTTTGAAAAGTAATCCCCTCTACTGCAGAGTAAAGGGGAGCCTGTAGCCTGGGGCACCAGGTCCCACCCTAGCCAGAAGGGAGAGGCACGCCCAGCACCCAAAGGCACCAAGCAGGCTCTTCCAGACCCTCCAACCCATCTGTGATGTAGATACTTCTTGCTAAAGAAAATCAAATCCTCTTACAGCTCATAGAGCACCTAGGGAACTAATTAGGGAACAACTGAGAAGTGGCTTTTTAAGAATAGCTCAAGGAGGGGCTGAGGATGTAGCTCAGGGGTAGAGCACTTGTCCAGCTGTGCTAGAGGCCCTAGGTTTGATCCCTAGCACTGGAGGGAAAAAATGAAACATTCTTTTTTTTGTCTTTTCTTTTTTCTGGGCTGGCCTTAAACTCTTGACCCTCCTGCCTCAGCCTCCCCACAGCAGAGACTATGCCATGGTGTACCAACGACTTTGTAAAATGAGCAAAAATACCATAAGCAATCAAATCTTTCCAAGTCCCTAATAGATTGCTAGGGAGTTATTCAGTCCATTTCATTAACTTTCACTTTAATAATAATCACCATTAAAATAGGATTTTTAATATTTGACTTTAGTGTAAAATTTTAAAAGTACTTTAGAGCTAATCTTAACATTATACCCAATAAATATAATTGACACGTGCCTGTGGGGTGTGTGTGTGTGTGTGTGTGTGTGTGTGTGTGTGTTTGTAATTAAAAGGAAAAAAATTGCCATAAAACATGTTATTAAGATAAATAATCAATTATATTTGACAACCTGAATATATTTTAGACAAAACAATTCTTCTGGAGAGTAACCAATCTCAAATACTACTAGGAAGGATCTTGAATTGTGGCTCTTGGAAATGTTTCGATGGGCCCCAAGTTAATTAATTAGCACTCCACTTGGGCCCCTGTCCTGGTTTCCAGCCACCACGAACCCCAGGGCCTCCCTCTGGGGCCCTATCAGAGTGAGCCTGTGGTTAAGGTCCTTTCACTCTGTATATAAACACCTTTAAAATGAGCTCTGTATCCCTCGCCTCCTGGTCCTCCAGGTCTGGGTCCAGGCAGTTCCGAAGCTGAGTTAGAAGGTCTGCGTGCTTCCTGCTGTTCTCCAAGACTTGTTTCTTCCTCTCCTCACTTTCCTCTGCACACTCTCTACAGGGCAGTAACAGATGAGTCAGAGTTTAACACCACGCACGCACTGCTCAGGAAACCAACACAAACCCGGTCCTCATGGTTTCCAGGGCCTAGCAAAGGGAAAAGAGACAGATTCTTTACCTGGTGGAGGTAGGGGCAGCTTCTGGGCTCAGTGCACAGTCACAATGCGCACAGCTGGGGCTCACATGGGGAAGGAGGGCCCCACCATTGCAGTTCTAGAGAACCAAGCTGTTGAAACCTTACCCAGTGATTTATGAGGGTCCTGGTTCATAGCCAAGTGTTCTTACTGTCGCAGGCAGCTGAATTATATAGAACTATTACACGCAGGTAGACAGGGCCAGGCCCCTCAAGGAGACAGTATGGAAGAAGGGGTGACTTTGCAACTTGGAGGAGACAGACACTCCAACATGGGCCATATCTCCAGACAAAAGAGGAAATAAATACAGCTACATACTTCCCTAGGGGTGGGCATCAGGGATTAATAATCTGAACAGGTATCAATCACCTCATAAGAACCCTAAAGAGACACTAACCCAACCCCTAACAGGAAGAGACCCTGTCCCAGATTCATGCCTGCTTGCTACGAGACTCGCTTCTTCACTTGGTCCTGGATTTAATCAGTCTTAACTGAGCAATGGTGCTTGTAATCTCACTGGCAGACCTTAGTTCTGTCTCACCTCATGCCCACCTAAGCAAGCTCCCACATCTTCTCCACAGCCTTAGACTGCCTCACCACATACTTTTCCTCTATAAAAGCCCCTGGAAGAGACAGCTTCCCAGGGATCACCCATTCAGTCACTCCCTTCCTGTCTCTCAGACAGGAGCTTTCTTTTTCCCACTAAATATATTCTGCTCATTACCTCCATTTATTCCTAAAATTCATTCTTCTGTTTTAAAGAACACGAACTCGTCCCAGGTGCTTTCAGGTTGGCAGCTGCATTTTTTCCCCTATATCATTTGGAGGTCATCCACCCGGGATCATTTTTTCCCTATGTCACTACCATACAACACAGAGAAGATGGGGATGTTCCCCTCACAGGGAAAGGGAGGCATCCCCCCACCAGGAGAAATCATCATTGGTTCTTATATACCCCTTAACCTTAAAGAGTCCTGGAATTGCCAATCAAGGAAAAATCAAGATTTTTTTTTCTGCTCTGTTCTGAATATTTTATTTCAAATCTCAGGTTTATTGAAATACTGGAGTCTGTTTTCAGTACCTTAAATGTTAAAGATTAGGATATCATCAAAAATGGACATAATTTAAAGGCAATTAGAATGATTTCAGTGATTTGAGATCATTTTTTTCAATACCATAGGTAATAAACATGATTATTGCTTTCTCTTTTGACCATGTTGAGTGTTTACTGCAAATTTTTTCACTCTGTTCAAAAATTAACAAAGTCCATAATTGCATAGACTCATAAGCTTATCATATTTCCATCTAGTAAAAAGTATATCAAGCCCAGTGTGGAGGCACAGACCTGGAGTTTCAGCTATGATGGAGGCTGAGACAGGAGGATCACAAGTCCAAGCTGGCTGAGCAACTTAGCAAAATGCAATGAAAAAGAACAATGATGTAGCTCAGTGGGAGAGTTCATGCTCAACGTGCAACGAGGCTCTGGGTTCAAATCCCAACACTTAGGTTTTTTTAAAGTACAATAATAAAGAACTAATATTAATATATTTATGTCTCCTTGTTCTCTACAAAAGAAAGGTCACATTTATTGGGCCTTTTGGGTTCATGAAAGACACAGTTAATGTCATTGCTCTGGTTGATTTATAGTGTCAGTCCCCTACTCTACTTCCAAGATTTCAGTCTTTCTCATTGCCAAGATATCTGCTAAACTCTGCCCACACCTACTCACATGTCACCTGACTCAGCAAAGCTATAGGAACCCACGTGAGAGACCGTCATCTAAGGGTGAAAATCAAGTCCTTGTGCGTATTCCTGACAACTTGCCTTACAATAAATTTTCAGCAGAACAAACCAAAGTGTGTATAAGAAACAGAGAAGAAACTGGTTAACTTAATTAAGATATTTCAGAAATGAAATATAATGGGACATTAAAAATTATAAACTAAAAATAACTACAACATATTTTTCAGTAAAAAGAGTACAATACATGATGTCATTTGGGGTAAATGATCTAAAAATCTGTTCCAAAATGTTCATTTTAGCTTTTGTTTAGTAAAATGGTGGATGATGATAAAGTTCTTATTGACAATCTATTATACTTTAAAACTTACAATAAAAATACATCATGATCACTTTTCATCTATTTGGCAAAGATTTACAGGGCACCTACTATGTGCTAGGCTTCATTAAAGGTGCTAAAGATGCACCAGCAAACTTAACCTACAAAACCCTTGTGCTCATGAGCTCATGCTCTAGTTGGACATGACAGCTACCCTTGACTGTTAACTTGGCTGACTTGAGAGACAACCAGAGATTATTAAAGTGCGCTTCTGGTGTGTTTGGGGGTCATAGGGACGTGAACTTCGGACCCATCTGGCCCTTGGTCCCTCCTTCTCTGCTCTTCCTCTGCCCTCTGCTTCCTGGAAGCCAAGAGTTCCACAGCCTTCCTCTGCCACAGCCTCCCAGCATGATGTTCCTGCCTTGGAACTAGTTGCCCATGGTCTGCAACCTTTTAAACTGTGAGCCAAGATAGACTCTTTCTTCCTAAATTGTGAGCACTGAATATTCCATCTTAGAAGTGGGCAACTTGACCAACACAATGGACAATGGTCAATATGCTAATACATGTACCACGTACGGTATGTTATAAAATGACTAACATGATTAAACAGAAAAAGGGGTAAGGCATACTGAGAGTGGTAAAATTTTAAATGTGGCTTTCCTCAGGGCCTCAGTAGAAGGTGTCTCTGAGTGAAAATCTAAAGGAAGCATGGAGGCCAGGCTGTGGTGGTACATGCCTGTAATCCCAGCATTTGGAAGGCTGAGGCAGGAGGATTGGTGCAAGTTCGAGACCAGCCTTGGCTACAAAAGGTGAGCTCAAGGCCAGCCTGCACTGCATAGTGAGACCCTGTCTCAAAAATGACAAAATAAATAAATTAATTAAATAAAATAAAATAAAGGAAGCAGGGAAACTACACTCTGGGAAAAAAACTTTTGAGGAGCAGGGACAAGCAGGTACAAAGGTCCTGTGGTTCAACAAACAGTGATGAAGCTCGTTACCTGGAATGAAATAAATAAGGGAGAGAAAGTAACAAAACCAGATTAGGGTGAACCATCTAGGTCACAGAAAATGCTGTCTTTACACTAAGTGAGAACAGAAGCCGCGGGAGGGCTCTGGTCTAAAACTAGCATGATTAAGTGTGTTTTTAACAGGATTGCTCTGACTACATAGGATACAGGGGAAAGCAAGAAAATCACTGCTATGTACTAAGTGTTTGTGTTGCCCCAGAACTCATGGGTTGAACCCTTAATCCCCAAGGGGCAATGTCTGTAGCTGGGACCTTTGAGACTGATTAGGTGATGAGGGTGGAGCCCTCATGTGTGCCCTTTCAGGAACAGACATAAAGGAAATGATCTCTCTCCACCAGGGAAGATACCAGAAGCCATGCATTCACACACTAGCAAGTGGGTATTTGCCAGCAAACACATCAGCCAGTAACTTGGTCTTGGATTTTCCAGCTTCTAGACTATAAGGAATAAATTTCTGCTGTTTATTTATTTTTTTTTTTTTTGTCTTTTTGAGACAGAGTCTCACTATGAAGTTCAGGCTGGCTTTGAGCTCACTTTTGTAGCCCAGGCTGGTCTCGAACTCCCAGTGATCCTCCTGCCTCAGCCTCCCGAGTGCTGGGATTACAGGCGTGTGCCACCACGCCTGGCTCTATTTCTACTGTTTAAACCACTCAATCTATGGTATTTTTTACAGTAGTCCAAAAGGACCAAGGCAATAAATGAAGAAGATATGGTGCTTTATACAATGGAGTAATACTCAGCTATGAAGAATGATAAAATAGAAGACTTCATATATAAGTGAATGTATCTTGAATATATACTCATAAGTGAAATAAACCAGACCTATATGTGTAAATATCATATAGTCCCCCTAATATAAAGACTCAAAAGGAAAAATAAAAATGGAAAGATGTAATATAGTTAAATAGAAAGCAGGAATTTAAGGATTAAACAATGAAGACAGAGCTAGGAGAAAAATTAGGAAACATGGCAAGGGCAAAACCCTGCATTTGTATACAAAAGATGGTTAAGACATTGGTCCTAAAATCTCCAACAGGTTTTTGAAACTAGCAGGTAATTGGTAGAATGTATACCCTGACCAACTATATATACTGATATCTGTGAACCAAGCAAATATACTGAGGATAGCAATATGTAATACTAAAACCATACTTAGAATACCTATCATTCTGGTCTTCTAATTACGCAGTGCTTCAAATGCCATATCAATCATTATTATACTCTCTTTCAAGTAAATGTTTATTGAAAGAAAGAAAGAAAGATAATAAAAGAGAATATGAGACAAGAAAAAAAAATACCATAGAAGTGTACTACTACAATTTTGTAAATGGTTAATTTCGTAAATCTCTGTGTAACAATGCATAATTGTTTTTTTCACATTCTATAGGGATTTAAAGTTTAGAATATCAACAATTGATGGAAAAATACCTGCTTCATGTTATGTTATGTCTAAGGCATCTTATATTCAGAAAGATAATGATGTTAAGCCCAAGTGCCTATGTTATAGGGAAAAATATCATTAAGCTTCTCTTCTGGAGGGTTAACAACTTAAGCTCACAGACCAAATAATTACAGAAAAAGAAGGAATAGAAGAATAGCCAATATTTTGGCTCTAGCCCTTCAAGTTCATTGAGGACACAGGCTATAAAAGAACCTGTACTATAAGAGCCTATAACTCAGTGGAGTCCAAATTTCCTGTCTAAGGAGATTATGAGGCTACAGAGAAACGGGATCAATGATATATAGTGTGCCTAAGGAGAATGACCTACAGAGAAAACATTCTCTCAGGTTTTCACAGAGAGCAAATTGGTCAAGTAATGGCCATGATTCATCCAGACGGCTGACACTGACAAAGTTCTGCAAACCTCAATACATGGTTTCAGGGTAAATCCTGAGGAGACCTGACTGAAATTGTCAGATGCAAAAGTTACATTTTTTTTTGTAATATAGGTCTTGCTTTATGGTGTTCTTAACCATCCAGCAGAAAAGTCTAACCATGAGGTACAAAAAGGAAAGCCATATTAATATGCTGAGTTGCAAAAGGCTCAAGTCAACTGCCTCCAATAATGCCAGATGAGCTGATACTTCACTACAGTTATGGACTATTGGACTATATCTGCAGCTACTTTCTCTTTGTTCAATGAAAAGAAAGATCTGTACTAATGATGCTTAGGCAAGAAATCATGTCTGCATCTTGTACTCTGAACAACTACAATGAAGACAACAATATGTGATGTACTGATTGTTGTATCTGGCCTTCTAACCTGTCATGAAACTATCTCATTGCTATTTCTTTCACATTAATACTAATAAAAATAAAGAAAAAAAGTACCAAGCAAATTGGTCACTAAAATGTGAAACAAAACTTACTATGATAACCTAGATGAGAAATGATAATGGCCTTTGGCAACAATGCAAAACAGCCAAAAATTAGATTTAATTTGAAGATACATATGATTTATAGCATTTGATAACCAGACATGAGTGTGAAAAAAAAAAAAAAAAGAGAACCAAGAGTTATAGCAAGAATTTTTACTTGATTAAAAGAACAAAAGAATCATCATTGAATGAGACAAGGGAACATATAGGAGGATTTAGAGGGAACACCAGGAGCGCTAAGTTTACAATTTACAGAGATGCTTGCTGATGACTACATGGAAATGTCCATTAGGCAGTAAGACTATAGACTTGAGTTCTGGGAAGAGGCCTATACTGCATAAGAAAATTGTGAGTGTCAGCTGCATTCCGATCACTTTTTTTTTAATATATTTGGCTGTTGCAGGGTCTCACTATACAAGTCGGACTTGTGATCCCCCTTATTTCAGCCTCCTCAGCACTGGGATTACAGGTGTGCACCACTACCTGAGCTCTGGCCAGCTCAGCCCGTCCTGCTGTCAGGGCTGGCACAGCATGTGGTGCCAGGGATCAAACCATGGTCCCTGTGCTTACCTAAGCTTGCTTAGGCAGGCACTTTAGTCTGCTGAGCTATCGTGTGGGCCTCAGATCACTTGTAAAGCCATGAGACTAAATAACATAAAAAGAGAAGAGACTTAAAGACCTGGTCCTGAGCCAGTCTCTTATACTTTGTATCTGGATGTTCTCTCAGAGCCTCATGCACTTTTAGACAGGGCTTTTGCTGAGGTAGCTGATCCTAGAGTTCGTGACTGATTAACAGTTCAATGCTGGGATTCAGGGTTCATGATTGCTACATCAGCCCTCTGATCCAGGCCTAGTCCTTGCAGACTGCACAAGATAAAAGGGGCAGAAAGAGACTTGTTACCCTCCCACTGCATTGTTTTGACTGTCTTCCACCACCTTGAACTGTTGCCTTCTGCCATGAGCCACCCTGAATTGGAGCCAGCCAATGATGGGCTGAAACCTCCAGGAACTGTGAGCTAAGTAAATCTTTTCCCCTTTAACTTTGTCTCTTGGGTACTTTTGTCTCTGCAAGGAGAAAAGTAACTAAGGCACAGTCCAATAATTAGAAGCTAAAAGAATGAGAAAAACTGCAAAAGAAACTACCTAGACACAAAAGACGTAGACTTTTGTGCCATGTGCCATGACCTGGAAACCAACAGAATCAAGTGGTGCCAGAAGAGAGATCACCAAGCCTGATGTCCCTGGCCAGTCAGGTAAGAGAGGCTGGCCATGTATCTGGCACGGTGCTGCACTCGTGACCTCAGTGAGCTGCTCTTATAGAGCCCAGAAAAGAGAGGAGAGAAACTAGAGAAGGCACTCATGCATGCATTTGAGGAGAGCAGGAGGACAGGCACCAGGAAGGTTGGCTGGTCACTTCTTTTTTTAAGATGGGATAAGTGAGCTGGGTGTGGTGGCACAGCCCTGAAATTCCAGCACTTGGGAGGCGGAAGCAGGAGAGTCACTGCAAGTTCAAAAGCACCCCGGGCTACAAAGTGAGCTCAAGGCCAGCCTGAACTTCATAACAAGACCCTGCCTCAAAAAAGACTAAATGAAAGAGGCGAGGGATAAGTGAAATAAATATTATTAAGTATGGCTTAAGAGAAATATTTAAGTCATACATAGAATTCTTAATATATATCTGAAGAGCTATAGGAAAGCCTGGGCTCCATGAATTTCTACCTGAAATGGCAGTAAAACCCGATGAGAAATGTTTGGCATGCATTTTTATGACTAACTTCTCAATAAATACATTAACCCTCTATTTAGAAGAAATCTTCGTATTACGCATGTAATATCCATTTACAGCCCAATCTATAGGACACAACCACACCCAGGACACTTCTGTGTGTTGAGATGCCTGGTAATGGAGAGAAATGAGGTTGGGGAAAGTTTTCAAGACTTCAAAGGTATTTGAGATCAAAGGAGTTTGTTCCAACTTGGCTTTTATGGCCAAATAAGGCAAATCAAAGTATGCACAAAGACGTATCTTGCGTACTGCAGAAGCTAGCTTAACTGCCAACTCAACTGAGAAACACATCACAGTATCCTTACCGTAATTTTTCCTCCAGTTCTGCAATTTTCCTCATTAATTCTTGATTCCGCTTGACTGCTGCGCAGGCCGTGATTTCAGTTCTGACTTTCAAAGCAGCAAATGCTGCTGATTCTTCTTTGAGTTCCTGAACTCTGTCTCTCAGTGAGGAGAGGAGAGATGATTTCCTGGCGTTATTTTCTTTGCAGCTCTCGATTTCAGCCTTCAGCTCTTGACAGCAAGCTTCTTTAGAAAGCATCTTAGAGCGCAGGTCTTGCAGCTAACAGGAAAAAAGTGTAATAAGGGGAGGAGGAGGAATTTAACAATGGACTATTTGGAATACGTTTAAGAAATTCAAAACTAGAATTTAAAATCTTAACTTTTACTCATGCCTTAAGCCAACTTTATTTCTCTTTTTGAATATTTGTGTGTATTACCAAACAGGAAATTTTGCCTCAAAAGTGGGTTTCACATTCTGTCTTTTTCAAAACCAATGGAGCAGGCCAGGGATATAGCTCAGTGGCATATGCACCTGCCTGGCAAGTGCAAAGTCTTGAGTTCAAACCACGGTACTGAAAAAAAAAAATTGCGCAATGTCTTGGGGCGCCGGCGATTTGGTCTCACCCTGGAAATATCTGTGGTGAGTACTACAAAAAGCCATAAAGTATTTTGCAGTTTTAATGCATTTTCTATATCAGTATTGCTGCTTATAAACAATGATTCAAGGAAGCCAAAAGCCACATTGTGATTTCTTGACCACCACTGTTTCCCAAATAAATATAAAGTGTTCAATATTTTATTTCTATAGACCATAATTGTGGCTGGCCAAAAAGATAATATTCAGATTTCTAGGAAAAATAAAACAGCAAAGGAAAATCCCTTTTATAGCATTTATCAAAAGGAAACATTGTGACTTTTGTAAGTTCTGTGGCCATTTCATCTTTGGGGTCATCATTCAGTAGGGTACTGGCAATCCCCATTACACTGTGAGTTACCTCCCAGGCCAGCCTATGCACCTGGTGCCATTGCACTGTGAATACAGTGAGTCTAGGGAGACACCAGAGACTCTATCCAGGTCTGATCTAGCCAGAGGGAGATGGACCACAAACATCTTTACTGCAATTTTCTCAGCTAGCTGGAGTTTCTCCCTAACAACTCCCAGCTGGCAAGTAATCCTCATTAAGGAAGATATTCCAAGAGAAGCTAGAAGTCCCCTAAGCCCATTCAGCTTCAACCCAAAGTCTTCAGGTGTCCCCAGGTCACTCAAAGCAGCAGAACTTCCCTGGGGCCAAAAATACAGGCCACACTCCCTCGCTTTTAGCAGGAATTTGAGAAAATATGCACACAAGAGGATAGGTATAAAGTTGCCCCAACTGAGTCCCACAGTCCCACTTAGAACCCCACCCTCCTGCATCACTCTATGAAAGACCCATTTTTGAGTAGTGAAGATAGACGCTCTTACCGCAGACCGAGCACATTCGAATTTGACCAAAGTTGCTGCAAGTTCGCTTCCAACATTTTCAGCCACATTCCGGTAGTGGTTTAATTGCTCCCGGGTGACTGGGGCTTCCAAGAGATGATCATAGATTTCCTGGTAGAATTCCCCCAAGAGACAAAATACAAAGGAAGTTAAATATAACTTTCTGTGCAGCTGTGCAAAAACTTAAAAGTACTTTGTTTCAAATGTGTTGGAAATGGTACCCAGAAATGTATTATGTTCAGATCATTTCACTCTTGTTCTCAGATTTCAAAGAGAGCCACAAGGAAGCAAAGAAACTACTGATGCAGCTCCTCAAGGTAGTAGCGACATCCGGCATTTAAGAAGTGGCCTTTGACCACCTGAGCAGCGCAGCAAGACTCCATCTATTATGAGACCAATAGAAGACTAGAAGTATAGATCACGGAAGGAGAACATGAGAGAGAACCTGAATTCAGTCCCCAGATTGAAGAAAAATAAAGGGAAGAAGGGTGAGACAGGGAAGAAATGAAGGGAAGGAGGGAGGAAGGAAGGAGAGAGAGGTTGATCCTTGCTACTTATAAAATTCTCTTCACATAACTGAAATGCTATCTGAACTCTGCCCAAGACCCGAAACAACAAGAACAAGACAATTTTCATTGTTCTGTCTCCAGGCTGTGACCATGTCTCGTGTGTTCAGCGGAGTTCAGCTGTAAAAGGCAGTCTCCTTCCCAGCAATTCTATCTGGCTTTTACTCAACCTCACGCTCTCTCCTGCAGCCTTAGAGGAGACACGCAGAAAGCAAGAGACTGGAGATGGTGGTCACGGAATGCCCCAACCCCATATGAGGGACCAGCTCTCAGCTGCGCAGTTGGGTCCTAGTGCAGAAATGTGGGTTCCAACAGGGTGTGATGGCAGGCTGAAACAGGAGAAACACTGTGAGCTACAGGCCAGCCTGAATAAACAACAGACAGACAAATATGGATTCCAGCCTATCAAAATCATCCCAGCTTTTTTAAGATAAGGCATATATCCAGAATTTCCAAAGAAAAATTTCCCAGCTTTTGAAGCTTAACAACTAAACCATTTCCTAAACCCATGAGCCAAGTGAACGTACCTGCACAGCAGCTGTGGTGCGGGTTGCACTCACCACACATGACCTCTGTCTTCCCCTTGCCTGTGTCTGCTGCCCTTAAGAACTTTTCCTCAGACTCTAAAGTCTACACCTACCTCTGTGACAGCTCCAATGCTGCAGTCTTTGTGAAAGACACATGAGAAAAACATGGGTTTTGGAGTACTGTGAAAGAGGTTGCATGAAGGAAAATCTCCTGAAATACCCCTGTGATCTCAGGGGACACAGCAGTAAGACCGCGATGACTACCAGAGGTTACTCACCTGCTAGCGGCTGCTGTGTGAAACACTCAGGAGCACCTGACAAGCACTGCACTCTGCAAGTGCCAGACAAGACTTCCGGGTGCTGAACAACGAATGGCCAATGTTTGCCAATCACTCACATCTAAGGGAGATGTGTACTCCAGAGGAGAAAGCCTGACAAGTTTAACAGGCCATTTATCACAGAACTCTGTCCCCCACAGCCCACCTCAAGAGTCAGGGAGGCTTTTCCACCTCAATGGCCACAGCCCCATTTCCTAAATGAGGCCTATAATGACATGAGACAGAAGCCTGATGTCCCCAGGAAGCAAAAAGCACGAAGCAGAGCCCAAGGAGACCTGCTGTCTCTTGTAAATTCTGGCAAGCTGTGATACCAGGCCACAGATAGCAGCATTACCTGGAGGCCCCCAGTCTGTTCTCTGCTCCTTTACCTGGGATGTTATCAGCTAGCATAATGTGAACTTAGAGTTGGGTGAATGCCAAATGTCAACAGAGACAGCAGTTTATATTCACAAATTAGTTATGTGCATTTCTTAGCCTATTTTTAGCCCTCAATAAATGTGAAAAGATACGTGATGCAACAACTATTGTTAACTTGCTATTCTTATTTTGATAATATGTACCATGTGTGTTGTTTTATATTAAAAATAAATAAAATCCAGATATATCAATAAAATAAATGTGAGAAGATTCAGTGACTCAAGGCTCCCTTAGAGCCAGACTAAGCTCCTGAGACCTCTGAGGCAGTATTAATCCTGTCTGACTTTCTTTCTGCTCTGACTAAAAACATGCTACAGAAGCCCCATGAGGATACTGGTCACTTGGGAGCATTTCAGCCATCACATCCATAGCTCAAGCGGTGCCTGTAATCTTGGCACTTAAGTGGCTGCGGCAGAAGAATCCTGGAAAGTTCAAGGTCAACTTTGAGTGAGCTGTCCAAAAAAAAAAAAAAAAAAAAAGAAGAAGAAGAAGGAAAATAAGTTCCCCAAAGGTTATAATAACTCCTTTCAATCACATCTTTTTTCTATGAAATTATTTAATGGTATCATTATTTTATATCTAATTTTTAATGAAAAATACTCATCTGTTGAATAGATTATCAATAGCCAGACAAGACAGTTGAGAAATGGCCCATCTTCATGAAGTTATAGTCCACTGCAGAACAATAGCCAAATCATTAGCATCTTCAAGTGTTCATGGGAGATGAAGATGATACTAAATTGAAGGACCAGGGTGTAGTACCATGGCAGAGCACTTGCTCACCATGTGTGAAGTCCTGGGTTCAATATTCACCACCATAGATAAAATATATAAACAAGTAAAAATACCCTCTGACCCAGAAACTCACTGTCCAACAACCTCCCCTGAAAAATACACATATAGAAGGATATATCCCATCCTGCAATTAGTAACAGCAAAATAAAGAAGATGGGAGTATTGGAACAGTGCAAGTTCCTGTTGACAGAGCATCACTAAATCAAGCCATTTCCAATCTATGCACCAGGAAGTATGACATAGATAATTACAGCAGGGTCCACGATATATCACTGAATGAAAGTGAAAAATTATAGGCTGATAGCTCAACTCTTATCTTTTTCCTATCTTTATAAAACACACA
>PVJA010032069.1:0-24416 GCA_004027025.1 Myocastor coypus
AAATATGTAATATAACCATTGTTAAATTTAAACAATAAAAGAATTGGAAAAAAAATAAATAAAAAAAAATAAATAAAAAATAAATTCAAAGCACATATTTAACACTATAATTTTAAAAATAAACATATATCCAAATAATTGTATGAAAAATAAATCTGCTTAACTTAATTTAAATATATTAAAGTAGATAAATGTTATAATGTTAAGAAAAGTTTTGCAGTGTTGAGAAAATAAGCAGGAATATTTAAAAAAATAAATGTAAGGAAAATAGGGCTGGTGAGATAGCTCAGTGGACTAAGTGCTTTTGTTGGTAAATGCAGGTACCATGATTCAGTCCCTGGTCCTGCATTCCACCTCACCCCCCCCATTGGACACATGAAGTCAGAGACCAAGTCTGGGAATGATGGTGCACACCTGTAGTACCAGTACTGTGACTGAAAACAGGAGGATCACTAAGAGTCTGAATTGCCTACTGAGACCATGTACCAAATACATAAATGGGAAAGAAAAATAGTAGTGTAGCTTCATTCATGTTGATGTTATGACAAGAATGGGGCAGCATAATCAATACAATTTATGTACCTAAAATCTAAAAAAAAAGGCAAATGATATTATTGCCTTACATTATACTATATTACCAATGAATACTGAATGGATGAAAAGCACCAAAGCAAAAAACAATGTTGTGTGGGAAGGTGGAGATCAAAAAGTACTAGCAATTATATTTTGATTGTAGAAATATAGATGATATTTATCCATTGAACTAATTTATTCCTCATAGGTATTTCTGTTGAAGTGGTTGCTTTGTTTGAAACTGAAAATATATTATATTTGTAAGTGCAAAGAAAGCTATTTACATTTCACAAGCAACAAACATAAACAAACAATACCACCCACATGTGATCTTACAAGCCAAGTCTTAATTCAGATGACACCTAAGTAAAATGACAGCAAAGAACAATAATGTTCACTCTGGCATTCTTTCTGTAAAGCTATGTATTAACAATACAGCTGAAGTTAGGTTGTGAATAGCTTAATTATCCAGAAGAATAGTCTGCTTTTGAAGCTGGCCTATAGTTTGTACTTCTGACTTTTCAGTTAGCCTTCTTTTTCCACAAATACCTTGGTTTTGTTTTGTTTTGTTTTGTTTTGTTTTGTTTTGTTTTGTTTTTGGTGGGACTGCAGTTGAAACTCACTACCTTGCACTTGCCAGGCAGGCACTTGTGCCACGGAGATATCTTTCCAGCCCCTATTTTTTGTTTTTTTGTTTCACAAAGAGCTATTGGAACAAATTCATGGATCACAAACACATCAAATAAAAATTTAATTTTATCTTGTGACAGTTACTTTCCTTCCTAAAATAAACTGTTTTATTTGCCTATAAACTGGAAAAAAATAGAACAAATAGGTTTTGAAGAGCTTACTCTTCAAATGTCACTTAGTGTAACTATTTTACACTAAAGGTCCAGAAGAGTACATGAGATATCAGTAAAATCTTAAGGCAGATTAGTAAATTTACAGCTACAGAAGTCATAGTTTCTTATTCTGTCCTTCAAATGTCAATGTGTATAATCAATTGTTAAGGAACAACTATGATTCTTTTCAGACTTTGCTTCACTCATATGAAATGATAACATAAATGTATTGACTTTATTTAAAAGTATTTTAAAATATATTTTAGTAAAGGGTCTATAGCAGTGGTTCTCAACCTTTCTAATGCCATGACCCTGCAATACAATTCCTCATGTTGTGGTGTCCTCAAACCAAAAAATAATTTTGGTGCAAAACTGTAATTTTACTACAGCTATGATTTGGAATGTAAATACCTGATATGCATTATGTATTCTGATTGTTATAAATCAAACATACTTTAAACATAGTCATTAACCACAAATCAATATTTAATTATCTGTTGAGAAATATTTATTACTAATTCCAAAAAATAACATTTCACCATGTCATAGCATGCTTTTAAATATGTATTTTCTGATGGCTTCAGGCGACCCCTGTGCTTTGCTCATTCGACCTCCACCAGAGTCGCGACCCATGGGTTGACAACTGTTGGTCTACAGGGCCTACAATGTCTTACTATGTAGATTGGCTTCACAGTGTTCCTCCTGCTTTCAGCCTCCCAAGCGCTGGGATTACAGGCACGTAACATCATGTCCAAATGCAGTCACCATCTCAGCACATCCTAAAAACTTATGTAATTCTATTTTAAGAACAAATAATAAGAATAAAACAATTTGAAAACAGGTTAATATAAGAGTTACAATAATCAGTACATTGAATATTACTGTCTTTGTAATAGTTATTCTGAGTACACAATATAAATATGGTATCTTTCAAACCATATTAGCACATACCTTTCTTTTCAATGAACTCAAAGACTAGGTGTATAACTATCATAACGATAATGTGTATAAGCAAAAATTATAGTATACATAAAGCAAATAATTAGCAAAAGATGTCATTAATACAGTGGAGATTTTTATAGGAACACCTATTTCTGACAAAACAAAACAAACAAGGGGGACATAAATAAAGGACCATTTTGTAGGGGAAAAATATCTATCAGCTATCTATCTATCTATCTATCTATCTATCTACATGTACAAGATAGTTAGGATAGACATACAGCTACTTTCTCTTAGTTCAAGGAGAAGAAATGTTTATACTAGTAATGTTTAGATGAGATACCATGTCTGCATCTTATACTCCGAACAGCTACTATGACTATAGCTAAATACAATGTATTAATTAATATAACTGCATTACTACCCTGCTTTGAACCTGTTCCATTGCTATTGTAATTTTTCTCATTAAAATTAATATAAATAAATAAATAAATAAAACAATACCACTACACCTATTAGATACGCCAAAATGCAGAACATTCATGACATCAAACACTTGTGTGCCATTAAGAAATATAATATTAATTGCTTGTGAGAACACAAAATGTTAAAGCCACTGTGCAAGATAGTTCAGTTAACAAAATTAAATGTATTGTTATCCAACCATCTAACCACACACCTCAGAATTTAGCCTCCTAAAATTGAAACAATGTCTACATGAAAATCTGTGCATTAGGTATGCATACATGCTTCATTTATAACTCAAACTTGAAAGACTTCCTCTAGTAGGTGAATGGATAAGTGAAAAATATTACGTCCAGACAATAGAATACTGTTCAGCAATAAAAAGAAATGATTAATTGAGTCATAAAACAGGCATAGAAAACCTTGTGTTCACATCACTAAGTGAAGAGGACCAATAAGAAATATTCACATTTTGATTTAAACTATATAGTTCAGGAAAAGACATACTTCTGAAAATAATACAAAGGATTAGCAGTTGCAAGTAGTTTTGAGGGGAGGAGAAATGAGTTGTTCACTCTACAAATACTAAATTGAATTCTATGGTTAAAGGAGTTTTTAATACATTTTTATCAGAGAATGATGAGGTTATACACAGATTTTCATGCTCATTTGTTCATCATAAAAAAAAAAAAACTTGAGAGGAACTGATTGGAAAGTTTAGGGGCTAGGGAGATACTTCCATGGCACAAGTGCCTGCTTGATAAGTACAAGGTTGTGAGTTTGAATGCTTTTCCCACAAAAAAAAAATAGTTTAGTTCAAGAAAAGTTCCCTATTGAAAATATTGAAAGAAAAGTATGTTTTCAAGATACATAATATTATGTATAAATTTCTGTGGAATTCTGGAATCATTAAATGCATTTAAAATTGATATACAACCATTTTCTATTATTACTAGTTCTAATAAATGTTGAAATCATAGATGTTATAAATTTTTAAAACTTGATTAAAAGTTTAGCTATCAAAATTATTTTCCTTGGTACTAGTTTACATCTCATGAAAAACACTGAAGAAATGTGATCCAAATTATGTTCTCCATTAAGAGAACTGTTGGATTCTGTACTTCTAACAAAAATACTGCAAGTATCATGGTACAGATATTTCTTCCACTTTTATGTATATATTTGTAATGAGAATGCTTGTCTCCTAAATAGTTAACAAGTGAAGTCTGTCGAATTTTATTCTAAAAGTGTTGGTGTACTACATGTGTAAATATCGTATGCTCTCCCTAATATAAGAACTCTAAAGAAGAAATGAAAATGTAAGGGTATAACACAGGTGAATGTGTTATGGATCAAACAACGAAGTAACTGGTAGCACATAAGAGAGGAAACATATCGCGAGCAAAACCATGCACTTATGTACACAGGATGAATAACGTGTTGTTCCTAAGAACCTTCAAAAGGTCCGTCACACTGATCATAGCACCATGCAACACTAAAACTATGCTTGGAATGCATGTCATTCTCGTCTTTTTAATTTGTATTGCTCCCAATGTAAACTCAGTTACTGTTATACTCTCTCCCAAGTAAATGGTTGGTTAACAACAACAAAAAAAGGAGTATTAATTGAGAGTAAGACACTGGGCCAAATGCCATAGGCTTGACAGGCTATAATTTTGTACACCCTTGAATTTCCAAATGTCTGCATTAAAATTGTGTAATTGCTTATATCACATTCTATGGAGAGTTATTAGAATATCAATCATTGTCAGAAAATATCAATTCCAAGCTAAGTCAAAGATGTTTGATATTCAGAAAACCAGTGATGATAAACTCAATTACCCATGTTATAGAGTAATAGTATCAGGAAGATTTTCTGGTGGATGGTTGAGAATGTAGGTTGACAGACAAAAAATTGGACAAAAAGAAGGGCTATGAGGATAACCAATATTTTAGCCCTAGCCCTTCAAGGTCAGTAAAGACTCAGGACATAAGAGAACCTGTGTTATAATATCCTATAACTCAGAGGGGTCCCAAATTTTCTGGTCAAGGAGATTATGGGACCTCAGAGTAAAGGAATAAATGAACTATAGTGAGTCTATGGAGAGTCATCCAGAGAAAAACATTCTCTAAGGCTTTCACAGAAAGAAAACTGTTCAAGCAATGGCCATGACTCTTCCGGAACACAGACAGTTCTAGAAAGCACTCTATATGGTTCCAAAGTTATCCTGAGGGGATTTGACCTCGGAAGACACAAAGGATGAATGTTTTGTTATACAGGTCTTGCTTTAACTTGCCCTTGATCACCCAACGGAAAAGCTTAATTACAAGGCATGAAACGCAGAGCTAGAGTGGTGTAATGGGCTGTAGGAGGCTTAGATCAATACCCTCCAACGTTGTAAGTTTCACTGGTGGCCCACTGCAATTGTGGAACATTGGACTGTGTATGCATCTGCTTCCTTTTATTTTAAAGAGAATAATTTTTTTCTTTCTTTACCAGTATCAATTGGAATGTATGTCATGCCCACACCGTGTGCTCTGTATAACTATTGTGAGCACAATATGCACATAATATTTATACAAAGTGTTAATGTTTAATTCTTTCAATCAATCCTATATACCTATATCTATTAATCTAAACTGATCCGATGATGAAAATACGTAATATAACCATTGTTAAATTTTTCTGGTTTTGAAATTCTGTACTATATATATTCTTACTTGTAACTGTTTTTCTATCTTTGTTTCTTCTATTATTAGTATTTAAAAGAAAAAGAGAATATTGATCAAAAAATGTGTTGGTCTGGCAAGTGCAAAGTCCTGAATTTGATCCCTGGTACAAAATAAAATAAAATAAAATAAAATAAAAATAATAAAATATATTACATTGCCTTTAAAGAACAAATATGTTAATACAAGACAAATCAGAAACAAAATATGTACCATGTCTCTTTCACTGAATGAAATGTTGAATGAATTATATAAAACTGAAGCTATAATCTATATTTCATGTATTTTTGTTTGTGTTATTACATTGTTGCCTCATGTAACTTCTGTTTTCTAAAAATTTTGTTTACTTTGGACAGTAAAGACAGGAGCAAGAAAAACAAAAGGAAAGAGAAACAGGACAACATATAACAATACGCACTTTACAGTTTTTCGAACTAGTGTAGCTGATTAACAGTAATTTATATATTATCTATTTTTATCATCAAATCTGTTGCTGAGATTAACAGATACAGTTATGCTAGATGGGTCAAGTAATTGAATATTATCACATGCATTCAGGAAGTCTTAAAGTTTTATTCTTGTCACTAATTATCTTTTATTGCCTTTTTAAACAAACATTTAACTCAGACGAAGTACAGGAATAATTGATACGACATTAGAAGCAACATGCATTTAGTAGACTAAAATGACAGGTATACAAGCATGGTTTTAGTACCACACATTGCTATCATGAATATACTTGCTCAGTTCACAAATATCAGCATATACAGTTAATCAGGATGAGAATGCAGTGCAATAACTAGTATCACCAAAGGCCTGATGCATTAATAGTCCATAACAGCAGTAGGTTGTAGGCAGAACGGGCCATGTCAAAAGTTGTTGACTTGAGCCTTTTATAGCTCAGTATGATTATATAGCTTTAAAGTCGCAGATAAATAAGAATATTAAAGTGGAAACATATATAGGTCTGGTTTATTTCACTAATGAGTATATGTTCAATATACATCCATTTATATATGAAGTCCTCAAACTTACCATTCTTTATGGATGAGTAGTATTCCATTGTATAAAAATACCACATTTTTTAAACGATTCTTCAAATGATGGGCATTTTGGTCGTTTCCAAGATTTGGCTATTACAAATTGGGCTGCTATAAACATAGTTGCACAGATATTGCTATGGTATGAAGTTTTCAGTTCTTCTGGGAAAATTCCCAGTAGGGGGATAGCTGGATTGAATGGAACTTCCAATTCTAGTTTTGTAAGGATCCTCCACACTGCTTTCCATAGTGGTTGCACCAATCTGCATTCCCACCAGCAGTGGAGAAGGGTTCCTTTTTCCCCACAGCCCCTCCAGCATTTGTTGCTGGTTAATTTCTTTATGATAGCCATCCTTACTGGGGTGAGATGGTATCGAAGTGTTGTTTTGATTTGCATTTCACGAATAGCTAGCGATGTGGAGCATTTCTTCATGTATTTGTAGGCTTGCTGTATTTCTTTCTCTGAGAAGTGAGTGTTCATCTCAGATGCCCATTTCTGGATTGGGTCTTTGAATTTTGGGACCCTAATGGTTTTTATTTCTTTGTAGATTCTAGATAGAAGACCTTCGTCTGATATAAGAGAACCTGTGCTGTAATATCCTATAACTCAGAGGTGTCCCAAATTTTCTGATCAAGGAGATTATTGGACTTCAGAGGAAAGGGATGAATGAACTATAGTGTGTCTAAGCAGAGTCACCCAGAGAAAAAGATTCTCTCAGGCTTTCACAAAAAGCAAAATGGCCAAGCAATGGCCATGACTCATCCCGAAGGCTGACACTAACAACGGTTTTATAAAGTACTGTCTATGGTCCCAAACTTAATCCTGAGGGGATTTGACCCTGGAAGATACAAAAAAAATGAATGTTTTGTTATACAGGTGTTGCTTCGACTTGCCCTTGACCACCCAGCAAGGAAAAAAAATGCTTAATTACAATGCATGAAACGCAGAGCTAGATTAGTGAGATGAGCTTTAGGAGGCTTAGATTCAATAGCCTCCAACATCACAAGCTTCACTGTTGGCCCACTACAATTGCAGAACATTTGACTGTGTATGTATCTGCTTCCTCTTAGTCCAAAGAGAAATATATTCTTTTCCTTTTTTTTCCTTTTTCTTCCTTTTTTTTCTTTTTTTTTCTAAGCAACATCAGTATGGAGGTGGGTCATGCCCACACACTGTACTCTGTAGAACAATTGCGAGGACAAGATGCAATATGTCAACTTTCAAAGAAAGGAAAGGGGAAGGGAAAAAGGGGAAAAAAGTAATGTTGATTTAGAAGGGTAAATGTTTAATTGTTTGGTCAATCTTATATACCTATATGTATTAATCTAAACTGATCTGATGATGAAAATATGTAATATAACCATTGTTAAATTTAAACAATAAAAAATTTTAAAAAGTGGAAACAACATATTACTAATCAAAGTAGCTTAATTAAAATAAAAACTGTTGGAAATTCTTAGGACCATTGCCTTAACCACCTTGTTTATAGAAATGTATGGATTTCTCCTACCATATGTCCTAACTTTTCTCCTTTCTCTTCATTGTTTAATCCTAAATTCTCACTTTCCATATAACTGAGTTTACCTTTCTGTTTTTATTTCTCCTTTTTAGTTCTTATGCTAAAGAGATAATAAGATACACATGTGGGTCTAGTTTATTGCACTTATGATTATATCTTGCATCCACTTACACATGAGGGCTTTGAGTTTATTGTTCTTCATAGCTGAGTAATACTCCATTGTATAAAAACATAACATCTATTTCAATCATTCTTTAGGGGACAGGCATTTTTGTTGTTTCCAAGATTTGGCTGTAACAATTGTTTTGCTATAAACATAGGAGCACAAACATCACTATGAGGTGATGTATTCAGTTCTTTTGGGAAAATTCCCAGTAGGGGGAAAGTTTTAAGGAGTGTCCACACTGACTTCCATAATGGTTACACCGGTCTGCATTCCCACCATCAGTGGAGAAGTGTTCCATTTTCCGCACAGCCTCTCCAACATTTGTTGTTGGTTGATTTCTTTATGGTAGCCATTCTTTCTTGGAGGTGACAGTATCTAAGTGTTGTTTTAGTTTGTATTTTATGAATAGCTAGTGATGTGGAGCATTTTTATTGTTTGTGTCTTGTGTTTCTTCCTCTGAGAAGTGTGTGTTCATCTTAGATGTCCATTTCTAGACTGGGGCTTTCAATTTTGAGGCCTTAACTTTTTTTAGCTCTTTATAAATTCTGAATAGAAGACCTTATGTTTGAGTGATTTTTATTTAAGATATTTTTCCAAATTATTGGGTGTTCTTTTCGCTCTGTTAGTACTTTCTTCTGTTGTGCAGAAACTTCTAAGTAAGGGAAGGTAGCAGTTCTTATTTTTTTCAATTATTTCCCAAGCAGGTTGACTTTTGCTCATGAAATATCTGCCTACCCTTATATCTTACAATTTTCCATATATTTTGTCTTAAAGCTATTTAGTGTTTCTGTCTTGATATTTAGATGTTTTATACATTTTGACTTTAGCTTAGTATATGGTGAGAGATCAGATCAAGTAAGTTTTAGTTTTCAGCATGTAGACAGTCAGTTTTTCCTGCACCATTTGTTAAACAAGCTATCTTTCTTGCAATAAGCATGTTTGACCCCTTTGTAGAAGATAAGATGGCTGAGTGCATTTGTAGTTGCTTCTGCATCTTCTAATCTAATTCATTGACACTCGCATCTACTTTTTGCCAATACCATGCTAATTTTATCACAGTAGCTTTGTAGTATAATTTCAACTCAGGGATTATAATGCCTCTTGCCTTGCCTTTGTTGCTCAGAATCGCCTTTGATATTCTAGGTTTTTTCTTCTCCCAAATAAATTTTAGGAATGGTTTCTCTAGGTCTGTGAGGAATGTTGGTGGTATTTTGATAGGGACAGCATTAAATCAGCATATCAATTTTGGGAGTATGGCCATTTTCACAATGTTGGTTTTTCCTTTCCAGGAGCAGGGAATATATTTCCATTTTTTGAACTCCTCTATGATCTCTTTTTTCAGACTTCCTTACTTTTTATTGAATAGATCTTTTACTTCTTGAATTACGTTGATTCCTAAGTATTTCATTTTTCACAGTGTTATTGTTTTTTATGATTTTGGTTACTTTTAATAAGAAACAACAATGAAGCAGTTTCACAACAAGTTAGTATGACAGCCACAGTAATTAGTACAATACACATTGTTATCTTCATAGTAGTTCTTCCGAGCACAATATTAGACATGAGACATGATAACTTCTATAAACACTATTGGTACACATATTCTTCTCACTGAACTAAGAGAAATTATATATATATATATATATATATATATATATATATATATATATATTCCAATATTCCATAATAGTACCTGGTTATTGGCAGAACTGGCAATGTTGGAAGCTTTTGACTTGAGCATTTTACAGCACAGTATATTAAGCTGGCTTTACTTTATGTTTCATGTTTAAAATTTTCTGCTAAGTGGACAACGCCAAGTTACAGGAAGACCTATAAAACAGATGTAACTTTTGTATCTCACAAGGTCAGTCAAATCAACTCAGGGTTAACCTTGAAACCATATAGAGCCTTTTGTAGAACTTTTGTCAGTGTCAGCCATCTGGTTGAGTCATGACTACTGCTTGACTAGTTTGCTATCTCTCACAGTGTTGTTATTTTTCTAACTTCTCTCTCAGTCTGTTTCTTTAAATCATGTAAATCAGCATGCATATAAAATCTCTATTATGTTTCAGGCACTGTCTTAGTGCACAAGGCTAAATAATTCTTCTAAACATGTTAATTTCTTACATCCTAAAACTCATAAATTTTAATTTATATGCCAAAATTATGAATATAGCTTCCTATGAAAAAGAGATGACTAAAAGCAAAGATGTTAGAAAATGTAGAACTTGCGGTGTGCAGTCCCTTGCAACACTGATGCCATGATGTCTTCTGAGGTTGCCTCTAGGCTAAGACAGGATAAAGACCGTATGTTCAAGACAGGATGAAGATGTGACATTTTGCCCACATGGGCAGAGATGGACTTTTCAGGGAAACAAGGAAGTTCCTTATGCAACAATTAGAAAAAGGTTAATTATTCAGTCAAAATGTCATCATGTCTTGTTACCTGCTTTGTTGTGTAAAGCAAACATCTCTCAGCAAAACTCTATGCCTTCGCTATTCCTCAGTGATCTTGGAGATTGAGTCACTGTAGATCTACACTGCATTCTGAAAATACTCCACAAAAAAGATATTCTCTAATCTCTTATCTCTCTATCAGCATTGGCTTGAACATGGCATTGATGACTTTGTCTGGAATATAAGCTGGGATATAAGCATGTAAATGCATGTATAAACCGGGCGTGGTGGCGCACGCCTGTAAACCCAGCACTCGGGAGGCTGAGATAACAGTATCGGTGTGAGTTCGAGACTATCCTGGGCTACAAAAGTGAGCTCAAGGCCAGCCTGAACTGCATAGTGAGACCTTGTCTGAAAAAGACAAAAAAAGAAATGCATGTGTAAGCAAAGCAGAACCAAAAAAAAAAAAAAAAACAGAGCAAAATTAGTTTTGAGAAGAGAAGAAGAGAAGAGACACAGAGACAGAGAATAAGATGAAGGAGACAAGGATTGGAATGAAGTGAACAGCAATAAAGGAATTTCAAAGAATGTCAAGAAATTACACAAAATTAAAGAGGCAAAGAAAGATTCTCTACCACTGTCTTTTGAGGAACTGAAGCACCACAATCATTTCTATTTTGGATTTTTGGTCTCCAGTATGATAAGAAAATAAATTTCAATTATTTAACTGACAAATATTTTTGGCAGTGTTTTGATAGCTATAGGAATCAAATATATCTTGGCATCAAATGATGAGCAAGAACACCAACTTAAAGAAATAGAAAAAGTGTCTGTAATTATAAATGTTTATGCTGAAATGCTTGATTCTGGCTTGAAAAAATCTCAGAAACAATAGACAGGATATATATTTTTGCTGTAGTGCATTTTGTAGAGGAATATAAAAACCAATTAAATTCATTAATTGTATATTTCTGATTGTCTAGGCTGAAAAGTAGAGTATATAAGGAAGATTTGATTGCTGGATTACTATTGCTGAAACTCCAGTATTGATTAAAAGTTGCCAAAGTTCTTCCTGATGTAGTTAACTCAGAATATATTGTTTAAATTTGTTGCATAATTAATGATTACCTGACAAATGGAACAAATTAGGTGCTTGATAAACACATACAAGTATATTTTCCAAATTGTTTCATTTATGCTTAGAGGAAAAGACAGTTTCATGAATGTTTAATCAAGGATGTAAAATTGGAAAAACAACAGAACTGAGGAGAGTTAATTTGGTGGTGACAACAAATTCACACATTGTCAAGGCCTCCCACCTGATATGGTGTATGCAAGGCCCTGATAAATGTTTTTCTTGGCAAAAATCATATATAAATGAGTCTGGAGATTCTTCCTGACTTGTTATTATCCATTATTACTCCTGTGAGCAGTTAGTGGCTGTAAAATAAAGATCTGCACCACTGCAGATAACAGACTCCCATGCCACACTTCACATATTCAAAAGCATTTGAGGGATGATGCTTCCCCAACCTTGCCATTCCTTTAACAAATCGGATCACAAGTAAGGCATATACCTTAAGGAACTTACAAGATTTGTGCATTTTTAGAAAGAAAGTCTGTATTTGTATAAAATACAAAATGGCATAAGGCATAGCTCCAAAGGAACACAATTTAAGTTGCAGCAAAGGCAAGTTTAAACGTCGTTTTTGATGAAATTGATCAAGGAACTGAAATCTTTCCTCATGACCATAAAAAATAAGTTCAGTAGGCACTGAAGTGGGGGAACAAACTGACTATTCTGTGGACTATACTCACAGAATTACATCTAAGAGATAAAATTCTTAATTTCATAGATGTTTAGATTCTATTGAATTGCAGTGTGTAAAGAAATTTTTTATTACTTTTAATAACAATAATAATGTGACACTTTCAAAACACACTAGTAGCAATTCTCAGTATTTGAAACAATGCATATTGATGTCTTGTACTAGTTATAAAGAGCACAGTGTCTAGACATGATAATTTTTCTAATCAGTATTCGTACAAAAATTTCCTTATATTGAGCTAAGAGAAAGTAATTGTATGCATAGCCCAATGTTCCATAATCACAGTGCATGACTGGCAGAACTGGCAATGCCAGAAGTTGTTGATTTAAGCCTTTTACAACTTAGTATAGTAATCTGGCTTTACTTTTCATGTCTCCTGGTTAAACTTTTCTGCTGTGGACTAAGGGCAAGTTAAAGCAAGACCTGTCCAATAAAATATGCAACTACTATATCCCCAAGGTCATTCAAATCTCAGAATTTACTTTGTTTTTTTTTTTTTTTTTTCTCAGAATTTACTTTGAAACAATGTACAGTGCTCTGTAGGAATGTTTTCAGGGTCAGCCGTCTGGATAAGTCACAGCCACTGCTTGACCTGACCAGTTTTCTCTCTGTGAAAGCCTAAGAGAATGTGTTCTCTCAAGGTGACTTTCCTTAGGCACATTATACATTATCAATCACTTTCCTCTGTGGCCCCATAATCTCCTTGAACAGAAAGTATGGGAAACCACTGAGATATAGGATGCTACAGCACAGGCTCTTTTATGTCCTGAGTTCTCGCTGACCTTGAAGGGCTAGGGCCAAAATGTTGGCTATACCTGTAGCCCTTCGTTTTCTCTAATTTTTGGTCTGTAGTTCTTTACCCTCCAGAAGAGAAGATTAGTGATACTATTACTGGATAACAAAGTCCTTTAGCTGAACATCACTGTCTTTCTGAGGCTCAAATATCTTAGAATTAATTTGGATTTTTTCTTGTAGGACTGGGGTTCAAACTCATGAGCTTGTACTTGCCAGGCAGGCACTTGTGCCACGAAGCTGTCTCCCCAAGCCCAAGAACTGGTATTTTCCATCAATGATTGATATTTTAATAATTCTCTATAGAATGTAATAAAAGCAGTTACACATTTTGTACACAGAAATTTAGAAACCTAAACACATACAAAATTGCAGCCATTAAATCCTATGGCATTTTTCTTAATCTCTTACTCTCACTGAATTCCCTTTTCTGTTTTCTTGTAAACCAACCGTTTAGTTGATAGGGTATTGCAATAACTGAATTCCAAGCATAGTTTTTAGCATTACACATTGCTGTCCTCAGTGTGAAAAAATCTTTTGGAGGTTCCTAGGACGATTATCTAATTCATCTTGTATATATAAGTGCATAGTCTTGCTCCTGACATGTTTCTTATATTTTGTGCTTGCAATTATTTCATTCTTTAAACCTTAAATTTTGATTTCTGTACAGCTTTGTTATGCTTTTCCATTTTTATTTATTTTTGAGTTCTTATACTAGGGAGACTATATAATATTTACACATGTAGGTCTGATTTATTTCACTTATGAGTTTATCTTCAAGATACGTCCATTTATATATGAAGCCTTCTAATTTATCATTCTTTGTAGGTGAGTAATATTTCATTGTATAATGATACCACATCTTTTGCAAGCATTGCTCACATGATGAGCATTTTGGTTGTTTCCAAGATTTGGCTATCACAAATGTGCTGTTACAAACATAGGTGCACAGGTATCACTTTGATATGATATTTACAGTTCTTCTGGGAAAATTCCCAGAAGGGGTATAGTTTGATTGAATAGGATTTCTACTTCTACTTTTCTAAGGAGTCTCCACACTGCTTTCCATAATGGTTGCACCAGTCTGCATCTCCCCCACCCCCGAGCAGTGGAGAATTGTTCCTTTTCCCCACAGCCTCTCCAACATTTGTTGTTGCTTGATTTCTTTATGATAGCCATTCTTTTCTGGGATGAGATGGCATCTAAGTTTTTTTTTTTTTTTTTTTTTTTTAACTTGCATTTTATGAATGGCTAGCGATGTGGAACATTTCTTCATGTATTTACAGGATTGATGAATTTCTTTCCTTGAGAAGTGTGTGTTCACCTCAGATGCCCGTTTCTGAATTGAGTCTTTGAATTTTGGGACCCTAATGTTTTTCAGTTGTTTATAAATTCTAGACAGAAGACTTTTGTCTGAGTACTTATTAGTTAAAATCTTTAAAAATTTGGTGGGTTATGTTTTCACTCGGTTAGTAATTTCTTTTAATGTGAAAAAACTTCTCAGCCAGTGAAGGTTCAAGTTTTTTATTCTTTCAAGTGTTAAACGTGCATTTTGATTTTTGTCTATGAACTCTTTGCCTACCCTGATGTCTTCAAAATTTACTCCCACTTTCTCTTCTAAGAAATTCATTAATTCTCTTTTAATATTTACATTTTTAGTCCATTTTGACTTTATTTTAGTGCATGGTTCATAGACTTGGGTGAAGTTTTATTTTTCAGTATGTAGAGAGCCAGTTTGTCCAGCACCATTTGTTCAAGAGGCTTTCTTCTAGTAAACATGTTTGACCACTTTTGTGAAAAATAAGGTGGCTGAATGTGTATTTGCTTCTACATTCTCTAATCTATCCCATTGATCATCAGGTCTATTTTTTGCCAATACCATGCTGGTTTTATCACTGTAGGTTTTTAGTATAACTTTAGGTCAGCAATTCTAATACCTCTTGAATTATCTTTGTTGCCTAGGACTGTCTTCACAATTCTCTTTCTTTTTGGGTTTCAAATAAATTTGTGGGAATAATTTCTCCATGTCTGTGAGGTATGTTGATGGTATTTTGATTTGGATTGCATTGAATCAGCATAACAATTTAGGGAATATCGCAATCTTCACAACACTTGTTCTTCCTATCAAAGAGCAGGGAATATATTTGCATTTTCTGAAATTTTCTAGGATCTCTCTTTTGCAGAGTAGTACAGTTTTCTTTGAATAGATATTTTACTTCATTAGTTAGGTTAATTCCTAAGTATTGCATTAATTTTCATGCTATTGTAAAAGGTATTGCTTCTCTATTTTCTCAGTGTGTTTTTATCTGCGTACAGGAATGCTATTGACTTTTGTGTGTTGACTTTGCAACCTGCTATGCTACTGAATTTGTGTATTAATTCTAGTAGCTTCTTGGTAGAGTTTTTTGGATATTCCAAGAAGATTATCATGTCATCTGCAAATAATGAGTTCAACTTCTTCTTTATCTTTTTATATTCCCTTTATTTCTCTCTCTTGTCTAATGGCTCCTGCTAATGGTTCCAGAACTACATTGAATAGGACTGGTGATAGAGGACAACTTTGTCTTGTACCAGATCTGAGTGTAAAAGACTTCAGCTTTTCCCTACTTAGCATTATGTTAGCTGTTGGATTGTCATATATGGCTTTTATCAGGTTGAGTTAGAGGCTCTCTATTCCAATTTTCTGTAGGACTTTCACATGAATGAATGTTGGACTTGGGCAAAAGCCTTTTCTGCATCAGTTGAGAAGATTGTGTGATTTTTGGCATTGGCTCTATTGATATAGTGTATTACATTTGTAGATTTGCATATATGAAACTATTTCTTGCCTCCGTTTAATGAATTCTACCTGGTCATCATGTGTAATCTTCTTGATTAATTTCTATATTCTAGTGCCGAGAATTTTATTGAGGATTTTTCAATGTATGTTCATTAGAGAAATTGACCTGTAGTATTCTTTTTAATTGCATCTCTCTTTGGTTTTGGTATCATTGTAATACTTGTCTCTTGGAATAATTTTGGAAGGATTGCTTTCTTTTCAAATTCACTGAAGACTGCAGATTTTGGGGATTATGTGTTGTGTAAATTTTTTGGAGAATTCAGTGGTGAATCCATGAGGACCTGGACATTTCTTTGGCCATTAATGATTTATTACATGTTGTATTTCATTGCCTGTTATTGGATTACTAAGAGTATTTATATCTTCTTGATTTAGTTTTCAGAATTCCTTTGTAGGAATCTGTGCACTTCATCTGTTTCTTCAAATCTGTGAGTGTAAAGATTCTCAAAATAGCTATTAATGATCCTCTGAATCTCTTCTGTGTCTGTAGTAATTTCACCCTTTTCATTCCTTATTGCTTGAATTTGAGTCCTTTCTTTCCTCTTTTTGATGAGGTTAGCTAGGGGCTTATCAATTTTATTTAATCTTTCAAAGTACCAGCTTTTGGATTCATTAATTCTTTGTATTGTTTTCTTTGTCTCAATTGAATTAGTTTCAGCTCTAATCTTTACAATTTCCTCACTACATTGGGCTTTGTATTTTCTTTGCTCTTCCTTTTCTAGTCAATATAGGTGCTACATGAGAATTTTTTTTTTTTTTTGTCTTTTTGGGACAGGGTCTCACTATGCAGTTCAGGCTGGCCTTGAGCTCACTTTTGTAGCCCAGGCTGGTCTCGAACTCACACCAATCCTCCTGCCTCAGCCTCCTGAGTTCTGGGATTACAGGCGTGTGCCTCCAAGCCCGGCGAGAATATTTATTTGTTCACATTCTATCTTCTTAGTATGTGAGTTCAGAGCTATAAATTTCCCCCTGAGAACTGCTTTCATTGTATCACAAATTTCCAGTAGGTTTGCTTTTGAATTTCCATCAAATTTTAGATACTGTTTAATTTCATCTGTAACCCACTGGTTGGAAAAAAGGGTGTAGTTTAATTTCCATGTATTTATGGGTTTCTCGTGGTTTCTGCTGTCATTTATTTCCAGTTTTATTGCACTGTGGTCAAATAATATGCGTAGGATAATTTCTGTTTTCTTACATATAGTTAAGCATCATCTATGGAAAAGGACGTGGTCTATTTTACAAAATATCACATGTGCAACTGAAAAAAGTCTTTATTCTGAAATGGTTGGGTGGAACGTTCTGTATATGTCCACTCAGTCCAGTTGTTCCAAGTTTTGTTTCAGTTATGCTAATTCTTTTCTATTTTTTTTTTTTTTGTTTAGTTGAGCTATCTTTTTGGGATAAAAGGGTGTTAATATCTCCTGTTACGACTGTGGTATTGGAACGTAGATTTTTTTCATGCCCATTAAGATTTGTCTTATGTAACTTGGTGCTCCTATGTTGGGTGCATAAATACTTGTGAGTGTTACCTCTTCATCTTAAATTTTTCCCCTGACCAGTATACAGTGGCCTTCTTCACTTTGTTTTTGTTTTTGTTTTTTTTTTCAATGTTGATTTGAAGTTTAGACTGTCTGCAAACAAGATTACTACCCCTGCTTTGTTTTTTAGTTCCTTGGGCATGTAGTATTATTTTCCATCCTTAACCTTTTAGCCTATGAGATTCTTTATGAGTTACCTGTGTTTCTTATTTACAGCATGTTGTTGGATATTGCTTCCTTGCCCCCTCTACCTGTGATTTTGTTTAAATTGTAGAATTGAGTCTATTTACCTTGATGGTTATAACTGAAATGTATTGACTTAGGATTGACATGTCTTTTATTTACTACTGTCTATGCCTTTTTTTCCTGTATTTAATTGCTCTGTTTGGTGTGCTCTTTCTTTTTTATTTGTGGAGTTTGGGTTATTTTTCTCCTTCTCTAAAATATTTTTAGTAGTCTGTGTAGCACTGAACTTCACATCATGAAATTATTTTGCTGATCTTTGACTTGAAAATATTTCACTTCTCCCTCATACTTGAAAGAGAGTTTTGCAGGATATACTAGTCTGGGATAGAATTTGTTTTCATGGAGGACTTGAAGCACTCTGCTCCATGCTTTTCTTGATGTAACTGTTTGTGAAGCGAAATCTACCATTATTCGGATGGGTTTTACTTTAAACGTGACCTGTTTCTTTTCAGAAGAGTTCCTGCTCTGCTCTTCTGGGAAAATGTTCAGCTCCTGGACTGTCTGGTAATGTGTGACTCCTAGCCTCTCTGCAGGAAATTTTGCTGCAGGATACCACAACAGAGGCTGGTGCTGGGTTCTGGGTGAAGAAGAAGCTCCAGTGGAACAAGGGTGCTTGCCTCGTGTTCCTGCATATGCTCCAGCAAGTCAGGGGCTCTGCGTGAGCTAAAGACACTCGAGGAATTTCTGCAGAATTATGATGTTTTTATTCATATTTTAAAATGATTACTTACTTTGTTCTTGTGAGTTCAATGGAAGGAAAGGACAGTTGAGAAGGAAGTTGAGACTGGGCGTGATGATGCATGCCTGTAATCCCAGGTCTTGGGAGGCTGTTAACATTCAGATCCCTATGAGTTCGATCTAGCAGTGAGACGCTGAACACCTATAGACCCTTCCCTAAAATGCAAAAATACAAAAAAAGAAAAAAAAAGGGCTTCCTAGATTATCCCTGCTAATCTGAGTAAAATTTTGTTATCGTTAACTACAGACAGTGCTTACAGGTATGTTAAGGGAGATTATTTGTGATTTTACTTTACATGATGTATCCATATAGGCCAAGTCATTCTAGGTTTGCAGTTATATTTACTAGCAACTTTTACCAGTGTTAAACATTTGGTGATGCACACATTCCTCATAACCATCTTATTTTTCAAATAATATTATCATTCTTATTTCAATTGTGATGGAACTGCAACACAGAGTGGAGTGTTGAACTTTCTTGAAATCACATACTTATTAAACATAGGAGCCAAGATTTGGATCCATATAATTAAGTCATGGAAAATAGTTGTTCACTCACATAACAATTATTAATGTCTAATATGTGCCAGGTACAGGGATCGATTCTCAGGAGTGAAAAACCTATTAGAATTTTCCTTGAATCTCATATGTTACATACTAGTGGGAGAGTTAAATAATAAATAAATAGCATCTCTCTGATAAATGTCCTACTAGAAGTATCTATAGGTGTCTTAGAAAATAGCCTATGAATATATATTTTATTTTATTTTATTTATTTTTTATGCAGGATCTCACTATGCAGCTCTGACTCATAGTGATCCTCCTGTTTCCTGCCTCCCAAGTGCAGAGATTATAGTCACGCCCCACCATGCCCTGACTCCATCGCCAACTCAGTGCACCCCAGAGCAGATCCGGCTTGGCAGGTAGGGCCAGGAATTGAACCATAGCCCCTTCACTTCTCTAAGCAAACAGTATGCTGAGCTATGCCGCCAGCTCTTGAATATTTAAATAATGTTGCAAAGTATTATTTAGACAGATTTCATGGAGGTATGCAATATAATTAGATGAAAAGCATAGTATGGAAAGAAGGGTTTCCAGACAGATTATTTATTAAAGCAAAACTACAAAAACATAAATATCACAACAAATTTTTATACAAAGAATTTTTATTATACTTTAAGCAACACAGAAAATGGAGGCAAATATTAAATGACTATAGTGCATTGTTAACTGGTAGTCAACTTGTTACACCTAGTTGAATTGAGCTAGCATGGTTCTGGGTACAGGAGGCTGTACCCTGAGTTTTGTTGTCAGCAGCATAAAAGGCAAAACAGGAGAAGCTCTCAAGATACTGTTAGGGGTGTTGTTTAGGGAAGCTATTGGAGCTGTTGGAAGCCATTGATTCATCCAGGCTGTTCTGCTGGGTGACCTTTTCATGGTGGCTTCTGTGATAAACTTGATTCTTCTTCTTGGAGGAGGGGCTCGGGACCTTCATTGTCATCTTGGGGAAGCTCTGGTCTTTATCTTAAGCATTGTTTCCTGGCTCCAGAAGGAAAGATGGTGCACTGCTCATCCTGGTAAAGCTTATTGGTTGGCTTTCTTGGTGGGAACTCAGCTTTCCCCATTCATGGGGGAGCTTGAGACCTCACTGGTGCTGATGATGGCCATGGTGCTTTGGGGTGTGCTGTGGTGTTTACCTTATGTATGGCTTCTTTGCTCCAGTTCAGATCACTCAGCCTAGTAGCACAGATCCTTCATCCCACTGGCATATACTTTCTAGCTTCCAACATTAAGTTTTGGGCCTCTCCAGTGCTGATCCATGAAGGTGGCCTGCCTGAAACTTTACTGTTGACTCTAGGCCCCCAGTTTGACTGGAAGGAGACACTGTTATGAGCTCTAGGTTTTCAACTGGACTCATGCAGTATATTAGAATCCAGGCCCTCAGGTGGACTTTTGTTCTTTAGTGTGTGGAAAAATTTCCTGCCTTTGTATATGATTATTTTTATGACTGTTAGAAAATAATGTTATGAAATGTGTTTTCTATTGCATTGTTCCCCTTGCAAAAACCCCAAACTATGACAGGGACCAAAATGACTGTATTTGTGATTTTTAATATAATTGTTTTCTAATATATGCAAAGGATGAGTAAGATGTAAAAGGTCATAGAAGTGGAAAAGAAACTACATAAAGGGTTACTTCTGTAACCCAAATACTTGTGGGTAAACTATAGGAGTAACAGTAGAAGAAAAATCTATTTTAAAAACAGATCAACAAGAAAAAATGCATGAACATTTTTGAAAATGTATAATTCTCAGAAGTAAATTAAGTTTTCTATATTTATGGGTATGTGGTAAGGTTGTTCACAGAAAGAAAATACACTAGGTGGAGTATGGTTTTTGTTAAGGGCTTATGGAATAATGTAGCATTTATAAGTTCAAATTCCATACATATTGAGTTAAAAGTATCTCAAGGATTCCCAGACATAAATGTAGATAATATATTTTATTAATTTCAATAAGAAAAAAAATAATATGGCAATTAAACAGTTTCAAAACAGGTTAGTAAGACAGTTACAATAATTAATACATTGCATATTGTTGTCTTTACAGCAGTTATTCAAAGGACAAAATTGATTATATTGTGTAGCAATAGAGAGTAGGTCAATGATATACATTTAGGAATAGAATTGAGCACAACATCAAAATCTACAATTATCCTACAGATTGCCAATGTTTAAGGTAAAGGGAAAAGAGGGAGAACTTCATAAAAGATAATTAGAAAGAGAATTTTTAAAAATAAGAGAAGGAAAGGAAGAAGGTATCATAGAATGAAAAGGATGAGGCCTTACAGATTTATGATTCTTATGCCCACAAACCCCAAATTTGTATTTCCAGATCAAAAGTTTCCACAAAAAAATTGTACATCAATACATATACTTGATGACTCCATTTTCATCAATATTAGCTATCACCAACTTAACCTGACCTAAGCTATGCTCATGAATATCTTCCTAAAACTTGTACCACTTATGGTACTCCCCATCCTTGCAGTTACTTAAAAATCTATCATGAAGAAATCTGTAACGTTCTCTCTTTGCTATCACATTCAGTACTGCATAATCAGGAGAATGTGTTGACTGTGACTTCAAAAATGTCAACTACATTCATTTTCCTCTTATTGTTTTCTTCCAAGAAACCTGGAGAATGTTCCAAACTACAAAGAGAACCAAGTCTTATATGTACATTTTCTGTATACACATATATATTATATATTACATATATATATGTAATATATAATATACATATTAAAGTGTATATTTCTAATATAAATATTAGAAATAATATAATAATAGGCTGTAAAGGAAAGCTATGTGAATGTGTTGTTTTTTTTTTCCTCTCAAAATAACTTGGTAATCATCTTAGTTATCAGAGGAACTATGGCAGTCTCAAGGCATTTATATTCAAATAACTCTTAAGTTGTATAATAATGGCCACAAGGGCAAAAATGGTGAGGCTATCAACTCAGATATGGTAAAAAGAACCTGTGACATGCTTCATTTAATTGAAAAGGAAATAATTCTTGACTTTACAAAAGGATAGAAAATGATGTATTTTAAGCTAATATTGGACATATTTGTCATCAGTGAAGAAATAAAAAGAAATGGATGGTAGGTTTGTTGCTCTGTGAAACACAGACAAGTACAATGGTGGAAAACAATATTAAGGATAGGTGGTAGAACTTTCACTTAGCTCTACAGCTACTGTTGTTTTTGTTGTTGTTGTTTAGTTTTTTGTTTTTATGCCTAGCTCAGCCTACCCTGGGAGGTGTGGCTGGCACAGCATGTATTGCCAGGGATTGAACTGCAGTCCTTGAGGTTGCCTAAGCTTTCCTAAGCAGGCACATTAGAGTGCTGAACCGTCTCCCCAGCCCCTACTGTTCTTTTCTGAGATTTTCTTTTAGGTACCTATCTCTCCTTGCTGAGACAAAATATATGATGCCCAGAATTGAGCAAGGAAAGATTTAGCTGATGGTTTGTGGAGGCTTCAACCAATACTCAGCTATCTCCAACTCGGATTGGCTTCGTGGAGAGGCAACCATGCATTGGGACAGAAGATACCAAAAGCAACAAGAGGACAGACAAATCTCTTTTCCTCCCTTACACTGTATGCAGTCTCTGTGCCTTAGGGTGGATGTTGCACTCACAGCCCAATTCTAGAATTAGAGAGTGAGCCAGTCACAAACTCTAGATCCATCTAGCTCATAGAAGCCTGCTTTCATAACCTGAGCCTTCACAGTGGTGGGGAGGGGGACATTCAGATAGAAACCTTAACAGAGAGCATCATCTACTGGCTTCAGGGGATCTTCTCAATCTTGTCCATGCTTCATAAATTCTGAATGTAGTAAAAATCATAATGACTGTAACATAAATCAGATCTTGTCTCTTTACGTGAAATCCTCAAATACTTTGCAGTTGCACACATGATGTTTATAATTCGTTTACAGCACTGTTGTCTCTCCTATCTCCTTTTCTATCATTTGCCTTCTCCATTCTATTCACACTGGATGTTACCACTCATTGAGCACATTGAATATTGTTTTACTTCATAATCTTAGCTAAACTATTTCCTCAGTTGAAAAGCTTTTAGCCTGACATACTTATATCACCCAAACCCAAAGCTATTGTCCTCAAGTATATTTTCTCAAAGTGAACTTAGAGCCTCTTTGAACATTCTATTTCAAATTATAAGCCATAGTGAATATCTTCCTTCTTTATTAAAGTTTTTGTTACACTTAAATTATTATATATTTTATATATATTCTCCCTGGTATGAAACTCACATTAAAGCAAGTATTTTGTTTGTTTTGTGTCCTGCTAGACATATACTATTGTATAAGATTACAAATATATTTTCCTTTGCCTTTTGATAAGAACATTCAGAAAAAAGAAACAGAATCACAAACAGATGATTTAGTATTGTTAAATGTCATCTTGCTTACAAAGATAAAAGAAAACAACCCAGGAACTTTTATTTTTATTAATATTATCATTATTATTATTTTAGTAATACTTAAAATGTAAAAAGAACAGAATAATTTTCTAAAATTTATTTTTTTAATTTAATGTTTTATTGTTTAAATTTAACAATAGTCGAAGGAAGACCTGTATACCTAAACATTCATTTTTTTTTGTATCTTCCAGGGTCAAATCCCCTCAGGATTAAATTTGAGAAAATAGACAGTACTTTGTAGAACTGTTGTTAGTGTCAGCCTTCGGGACGAATCACGGCCATTGCTTGGCCATTTTGCCCTTGACCACCCAGCAAGAAAAAGAAAAATCCTTAATTACAATGCATGGAACACAGAGCTAGATTGGTGAGATGAGCTTTAGGAGGCTTAGATTCAATAGCCTCCAACGTCACAAGCTTCACTGGTGGCACACTGCAAATGCAAAACCTTTGATTGTATATGTATCTGCTTCCTCTTAGTCCAAAGAGAAGTATATTCTTTCCTTTTTTTTCTTTCTTTCTTTCTTTCTTTCTTTTTTCTATGCAACATTAACAGGGAGGTGGGTCATGCCCACACACTGCACTCTATAGAATGATTGTGAGGACAATATGCAATATGTCAACTTTCAAAGAAAAAAAGGGGGAAAAGAAAAAAAAAAGTAATGTGGATTTAGAAAGGTTAATGTTTAGTTGTTTGATCAATCTTATATACCTATATGTATTAATCTAAACTGATCCGATGATGAAACTATG
>PVJA010032070.1:0-24415 GCA_004027025.1 Myocastor coypus
AAAAAAAAAAAAAAAAAAAAAAAAAAAAAAAAAAAAATTTCACACACCAATAAAGCAATGACATACAGAAAGCAAAACTAAAAAAGACAAAAGAGAACAGAGAGAAAAGAAGACAAACAAAAAAGAAATAATATTCAAGGAATTCATTGTTTTGCAAATATCTAAGTTTTTATCAGTGTCTTCTTCAGAAGCAGTTATTAAGTCTTTTATTATGGTTATCCTTTCTTTGGTTGCTTCAGAAATTATTTCTGATCTGACTTCCTCTGTATCATTCTGCAGTTGCCTCTTTACTTCAGATGCTATTAATTCAGAAATTTCTTTTTTTACTTCAGAGTTTATTTCTGATCTGATTTCCTCTGTACCTATCTGCAGATGTTTCTTTACTTCAGATGCTATTAATTCAGAGATTTCTTTTTTTGCTTCAGAGGTTATTTCTGATCTGATTTACTCTATGCCTTTCTGCAGTTGTTGCTGTACTTCAGATGCTATGAATTCAGAGATTTCAGCTGTGTGATTCCCGTTTTCTTCTATGCTCGTGTCCCTTGCATCTTTTCTGGGTGGGCTCAGGGCCTGAATTTGCATTTTGCTCCTCTTCTTTGTCATTTTTTTCCTTTTTTTAAAAGAATTTTTAATTTTAATTTTATTTTTTTCTTGTTTCAGAACTTTTGTTTGTTTGTTTGTTTATTTATTTTTATGGCCAGCTCAGCCTGCCCTCAGGGCAGGGCTGGTGCAGCATGTGGTGCCGGGGATCGAACCGCAATCCCTGCAACCGTGATCCCTGCAACCTTGGTCCCTGCAGCCGCCCAAGCTTTCCTAAGCAGGCGCTGTAGACCACTGAGCCATCCTGCTGGGCCCCTTCTTTGTCATTTTGAACCTGTATTGTAATGGCCTATAACCCAGCAGAGTCCCAAATTTCCTGTTTGAAGAGATTATGGGGCTGCAGAGGAAAGTGATCGATGATGTATAGTGTGCCTAAGGAGAGTCACCTAGAGAGAAGACATTCTCTCAGGCTTTCACAGAGAGCAAACTGGTTCAGAAACAGCCATGATCCATCGAGATGGCTGACACTGACAAAAGTTCTTCAATCTGCAGTACATGGTTTCAAGGTAAATCCTGAGGGGACCTGACTGACCTTGTCAGATACAAAAGTTATACTTTTTTATAATACAGGTCTCTATTTATCTTGGTCTTAATCATCCAGCAGAAAAGTCTAACCATGAGGTCTAAAAAGGAAAGTCATATTAATATGCTGAGTTGTAAAAGGCTCAAGTCAACAGCTTCTGATAATGCCAGATAAGCTAACTGTGGAGGACGGCCTAACCAGCTCTCCTTGAAGGAAGAGCCACTGTCTATTTTGACTGAATCTGGCCCTACTTCACTGTATTGATATGTAAGAGCTGGCCAGGACTTTTGTTTATCCTTTCATTGCCTTAAGCAATGTATATTGGTCTAGCTGAAGTGTTGATGATAGTCTTTGAAGGTGGTATGCGTGTCTCCCTGGTAACCTATTCCTGCTGTTCCTTAATGTGCGCCAGGACATGACAGGTCAAAGAGCTGATGCTCCTCGCTGCCAGCTGGGAAGGAGCCTCGAGACAGAGGCTATGACTTCCTGGGACTTGAAAGATTACATCGAAGCTGAAGCACCAGACTACGCAAAACATTAGACACTATGTAAATAGCCTTATGCAGATTACTCTCTCTGCATATCCTCTGCAGGTGGCAGATGTAAATGCAGGACCTCCACCTAGCTCAGCTCCTAGTATTCACTACCTCCCACAATTCTCAGAAATTCTTCCTCAAGTCACTCCTCCACTGAATAAAGCTGGATGAGGCCTTGGATCTCTCTTAGTTCCAGAGCACCATCTCTGTGGCTGGACTTAGAGCCCCCTGACTCCCCAATAGTTATAAATATGTTTTGGTGCCTTTACTTTCACCGTGGGTTTCATGGGAAGTGGTAGATTAGAATTACCTTGGTGAGATTCCAATGACGCGATTTGGGATTACAAATACTGACTTCTTGGATCAAAATGAGGACCTAAAAGGGACTCCTACACTAACAATCCATTACTGTTGTGGACTATTGTACTATATGCACAGCTAATTTCTCTTTGTGCAATGAAAAGAAAAATCTGTGCTAAGGACATTGAGGCAAGAAATTATGTCTTCATCTTGTACTCTGAACAACTATGATGAAGACAACAATATGTAATGTATTAATTATTATAAAAATATGAAAAAGAAATAACAACAAAAACAAACAAAATGAAAAACAAAACAAATAAAATACTAATTCAGCCGAATACCAAGAGGGAAAGCAATCAGACGAGACAAATGGAAGTAGTGCAATTTCTCTAGTGTCTGTAGTTCTGTGGTATATCCAAGACAGATCCCAGAAGGATGTACTCTGGCCAAGATCACAAGTGGATTTTTACTGGATTTAGGTCTGATCTTTGTCTCTGGATTTGGGAAATTGGGGTTAATATTCTGTGGCTGGAGTTCTTCCCAGTCATTTATAAAAGAAAAAGAAAAACATGAAGGAAGGATACAAGAAAAGAGAAAGGGTGGCCTTACCTGCGTACTTTGATTTCTCTTGTCTTTGGCCCCAAGCACAACACTGGTTCTCTTAACTTACCACATGCTGGTTCATATGGTTACTGTTTCATGACGTATTTCCACACCTCTAGAGCTGCCTGTCCTTTGTGTGCACCTTAGCCAGAGGCCTACTACATCACTGGCATTCCAAAGGTCTCTGGGCCCTCAATCTCACCAGTGAAGGGAGTGAGGGAAGGGTAGACCTCAGACTTTTCTTACCAGCTGCACAGTCCTGAGTCAATGGAGGAACTGAGGAGCCAAACTCAGACTCCTACCGCCTGTCCTCTGCAGTCTCCTGTCAGTGGAGAAATGCAGGGAGGAGCCAATCTCAGACTCTTCTCACCAGCCACGCAGTTCTGGGTCAATGCAGGAATGGAGGAATGTGAATATCAGTGAGTATTTCGATATTTAGACTTTTCCTTAGTTCCCATTTTTTAAACCAAAGCATATGACTTTCATAACTGAATTGTGATTTTTGTCAATACAGTATATAAGATATAACTTGAAATGTATCAAAATCAAATTAAGGATAAAAGACATTACTTAGAACACAAATTTATAATTACATATTATATTTCTTTCCTCTTTTAAAGTATAATGAGATAATCGAAGGGAAAAAGTGAGACTTTTAAGTGACTGTTAATAATTTAACATTTTCTCTTGTTGCAGATTATGGATTTCTCTTAGTAAAGCAAAACTGTTGTCCCTGTTTACTATGATAATATAAGCATAGGGGTTTTGGCTACATAAGTTAGTGGGGGTTTGCAGAATCCACATTGCATGTTATAAAGAAGCATCTAATGTGATTCTTCGATGTGAGATTCACTAGCTGGTAACAGAGAGGGTCATGCGGAGAGGAGAGCAGTGTAGGAGAAACTAGAAGCCCAGATCTCGACTCTAATGCTGTTCTGGAAGGAGGAAACTATCTGTGTGCAAGCTGTGTGGGGTCTGTGAGGCCTGTCTGTGATTATGCATAGTTTAGATCTGGGGTGTTTCCTGCCATTCTCGTGTGCGGAAGGCAGTTGCATAATGGAGCATTGCACTTGCTGTTGGACTCATACACTGGTGAGCCCAGGGCCTGGATGTGCTGATAGGGGTCCAGTCTGGTCTGCAGAGTCAGGTCCCTTGCTCCCTCCCTGGCCCCTCCTTCTCTCAGTTTCCTGGCCCTCATGCTGTGAGCAGCTCTCCTCTACCCAGGTCCTTCCACCACTCCCTTTCTGGCTTGAAGCCAGCTGACCATGGAGTGAAAATATGGGCCACACTAAAGCTCTTCTCCTTTAAGCAATGGAGGTTGGGTCTTTCAGGTCCAGCAGCAGAAAAGCATCTAAGGTGCCGTGTTGGAGTTCTGCTCAGTACAGCACTGTGGAGTACCTGGAGCATTTCCCACAGGGATCCACATTTTATAAAGTTACATGTACATTCTGTGTATGAGAGAGACAGAGAGACAAAGAGAGCAGGACACACGTTATAGATATTTATATGTGTAAATTTTTCTGTTTATCATCTAATTCAATTTTCATACCACCTGGAGAATATTGTTTTCCGTTATCACATAAGGAATTTGACCTTTGGAGATGTCACAAGCTAGAACATTGCATGTGCTGTCTAGAAAACCAAATTTTCACTAGGTCTAACTGACTTGTTGGTAAATCATGGATGAATTTATTAAGAAATCATCAAATTATTTTCTGATGCTGGGCTCTAGGAAACATTTCTACACTCAGTTTTATAGACTCGAGGCTGTTGCCTGCTGTGAATGCAGAGGTCCCTGGACCCCGTTTCTCTCAGCGTGTTTGTGGCGCTGACAGGACCACCATTCGTTCTCCCTGTTTCTCTTCCACCTTGTGCTCTGGGTCATCCCACCACACCACCAGGTGTGGACCCAGAAAGCCATTCAGCCACTCGGACTCAGATCTTAAGGGGTCCCAACACCGCTGGCGTCCCAGGAGAGGCGGAGAGAAGTAGAAACACAGGGCTAAGCACTCCGCTCTCTCCTTTGCTGGTTAGATAATCCTGAGCCATGTTCCCAGTGGCTCCTGAGATGATTCCCATTGTGTCCAAGGAATAACAAAACGCTCCAGTTATCAAAGCAACATACGCCTATAGTTTTAAAAAGGAAATCAGAGAAAGCATAAATACCAAAACACAGAAAGCTATAGCTCTATAGTAGACTTGGATTTTATTTCCTTTGTTATGGTTTGTGTCTAACTGTCCCCCCAAAGCCTCAGGCAGTCATGGGATGGCTTCTGGAGTTTATAACTGATTATTGTTTTTTTTTTTTTAATTTAATTTATTTTATTTTTTTCTTATTTCAGAACTTTTGTTTGTTTGCATATTTATTTTTATGGCTGGCTCAGCCTGCCCTCAGGGCAGGACTGGCACAGCATGTGGTGTCGGGGATCGAACTGCGGTCCCTGCAGCCACCTAAGCTTTCCTAAGCAGGTGCTTTAGACCACTGAACCATCCTGCCGGGCCCCTGTAACTGATTATTGTGGGTGTGGGTGCTGCACCCACCCTGCATTACAATGTAAGGAGAGGAGAGAGGCTAGCTGTTTGAGCTACTATTACTCTCTTTATTCTCTGCTCTTTGCCACTGCCATGAACTGCTGCTCTCTGTCATGTGTCACTCTGCTTTGGAGCCATCTGAGTATGGACTGAAACCTCCACTAACTGTGAGCTAAATAAAGCTTTCTTTCCATCATTTTGACTGTTGGGTACTTGTTCCAGCAATGAGAGAAGAGTAACTAAGGCATTCTTTGTTGTCTGCTTCGCATCTAAGTTATGGAGTTAGTTTCTGGTCAAACATTTGTCCTTTATGGATGTCAAAATGATGGCTCTTCATGAAATTATGTGGAGAAATTTCCTTCAGAACACATAGAAGCCCAGCCTTGGCAATTTATACATATATACATACCTATATACATAATACTAAACTTAAAAACTAAATGAAGAGATGGGACATATAAAGGCCTTGTTTTCAAACTCCAATATTGCAAAATGAATAAGTAGAAAAATGTGTAATTCTTGATATTTGTATTGGAATTCACAATTTTCAAATTTCTTTTCATATGCATCGCTTAATTTTTCATCAACTTTCTACCACTATTTTCCCATCTCCTAAGACCTTGGACTAAGTCACCAGTTCTTCTAGGCCTGGGTCATCGCAACTGCCTCAGCACTGCTTTTGCTTTTGTTCCCATCCCAACTACTATCCCTCTCCTTATTTTATTTTCAACAACCAGAGTCCCTCTGGTTAGGTAAAAATCAAGTTGTGTCGCCTCCTCTGTTCAAAACTCCTTAGGAGCTCTCCGTCACTCTCAGAATCAAAGTCCTTCTCATGGCCTCAGAGGACGCACATAGTTAGGTTTCCTGTTAATTTTTGATGTATCTTTTCTAGGTCTTATACTTAGTCACTCCACTCAGCCACACTGATGCCCACCTGCTGATCTTGAGGGACATTAGAAATTCTTTTGCCTTGGATCCTTTGCCTTTAGGGTTTCATCTCCATGGCATGATCTTCCTTACAGATTCATTTAGATCACTCCCCTTCTTCAGACCTCTACTTGATGGTATCTTCTCAATTAAGTGTTTCAGAGTGCAATCCTCTTGTCCTCTCGGCATTCACTGTGTCCCTCTCTGATTTGTTTTTTCTATGAAATCATCATGACATAGTCTTTTTTAAAGATTGTTTCCAACTTATTTCTCTGGCCTGATATAAACTCTATGAGGCCAAGCAAACTTGGTTTGTTCCCTATTATCTCAGTTCTTGAAACAGAGCTTGGCACCTGGTAATTGCTCTGTGCATATTTGAACAAATTCAAAGCATGTATAAGCTCAGTGAGTTTTGCTTACCCTATGTTATAAACAGATGAATAGAGAGACAGAAAGAGTAAGGGACTTTAACAAGCTCATATAAAGAAATAAGTTGAAGAGTTAAATCTCAAACTTGTGCTCCTTTCTCCGATAATGCTCATGGGAGAAAAACGGAAACTGTCTTTGGATTTAGCAATTCACATTTAAATTAGATTTAGGAGGATACAAAGTTTGTATAGAGAAGAGATGCTAATGAACTCACACACATGAAGTCAGGTACATTTGAACCCCACATATTTTCATCTCTACAATGCCTTCAAAAATGTCAAATAAAATCTGTAGATTGTTCCTAGAACACGACAACATGCCTACATTTTTGTTTCTGTTGTCTTATTTCCTCTGTTAGCCTGATTTCGTTGTGTATTTAAAATTTTTGATGCATTTTAAATACTATTTAAAGGTACTTTGAGTCTTCTTTCTGACAAACAAGAGTAAAGAAAGAAAGAGGAATCATACTTTGGTATTAACTTCTCATGATAGGCTGGGAATGTCCAGTGAAGGGAAAAGGAGGTGGCTGTAACCTGAACAGAGATTGCTGATGCAGCCCGGCTTCTTCATGATGTTACACTGTTTGTCAGAAAAACATGGGCTAAATAATTCAGATCCGTACTCTAGTAATTTAAAAAGCTGGCAAGTGGATGAATGGATGATATCACTGAGACTTATGGAGGATCTGAGTTTTTGCTTTTGCTTTTTATACTTTCAATCTGCCACATATGCTAGAGAAGACAGAAGATTCCTGGGTCTGAGGCAAAGAACAGTCTATTTTTCACAGCAATAGCGGTAGCATCTTTCCTCTAGTTGCAGTTCTCACGTGATGCCACCAACAGGGCAAAATGAATGGAGCATACGTGCGGTCGTGTTACACGAGAGAAACCTTGAGGGTAGGGCACCTGAATCTCCCATATGTGGGTGGCAAGCATTCAAGCTCTGTGCTCTGGAGGGAGACACCATCTCTACCTTCCATGGCTTTTTGTGAGACAAATGTTATTTAATAGACTGAAACAAGTACAAGAAAGCAGAAGTGTGAAAGATACCTTTACAATAATCTCACAACAGGTACACATTCTAGACATAGGCTGAAACATCTTAGAAGTCATTTCTGCCTACCACTTTCGTGTTTAGTACCCTGTGCTGGCAGCCGGCTGCTCCCTTTCTCTTCCCTTTTAGTCTCAATTTCCCAAGCCAAACTGACTCTGTCAGAGCTAGACTTTAGTTGCTAGACAGACTTTAGTTGCTTTTGTCTTTCTGGTTTTATTACTTATTCTTGATCAAGAATAAATCTCAACAATCCTCTAACATCAATTCCTCCCTTTCTGGTTTTTTTGTACTCCATTACCATTCAGCACCACAAGCTCAGAGGCTGACCTGGCAAGCCATTTTTCTCTTACTGAGCAAGGCAGCAAAGCAGAGGATACTTAGCTCCTAAGAATTTTTGTCCCTGTCTAATGTTTGCAGCAACTCCAAGTCGTCTTTGCTACCTACTTTTGATCTCCTCTTCTCTTAAAGGGCTATAATATTGCTCTCAGATTGGTGTTAGCTAAAGAAAAAAAAAAAAACTGCTCATCTAGTGGTATGGATTAATGATCTTTTTTGAGACATTAAGACTTTTACTGTCTGGCTTTGACTGTGTGCACCGGTATGACATAGCTTGCAGGTTTTTTCAACCAGGCCCTCAAATTGCCAGGCAATTTTGGATGCTTTATGATTAAGGTAATTTTCTACTTTCCTCAATAACTTTAATGTCGTCTCCATTTTCTTCAAATTCCTGTCTATCTGAACTTCTGGGTATCATGCCCATCCACTATTCCTTCAGATATACTGATTTTCTCTGTTAAACTGTAATAGGCTTGATCTTACATTTTATAGAGAAAACAGAAGTCCTCTCATTCCTGCCAACAAATTGCTAATCCTGTCTGGGTCTACTCCATTTTTTCTATTCTTTACCAAAAGCTCATCTTTCCACTTATGTTCTCAATCCCTTCTGTACCTTCTGGCCTCCTACTTACTTTTTGGCCATTTCTAGTCCTGTTTCAGTCTTTTCTGTCCCTTGGAATGATGCTTCCTTAGCACGAGTCAGTTTCTCCCAATAGTTCAACTTGGAAAACACTGTTGGTTTTTATTACCAATCTCTGCCCCATCTGATCCATTCAGCTGCCTCTTTCTTCTTAAGATTCTGCATCTCTCTTATCCTTTGGAAGACCACATACTCTAAAGTTCTTCTGTCCATCTGTTCACTTCTTTCTAGACTCTTTTTTTTTTTTTTGGTGGGACTGGGGTTTGAACTCATGCCCTTGTACTTGCCAGGCAGGCACTTGTGCCACGGAACTATCTCCCCAGCCGTCTTTCTAGACTCTTTAGCTGGCTTTCCATCCTTGATCCAACCCCAAATGTATCTCCCAGGGTTGGCCCTGACCTTAAGGGTAAAATGACACAGGAAATAGATTCTGAAAGGACCTTCACTCTATATCTGACGCTTTGTGTTTTGTACTTCCTTGTTAGTGGGGAGAATAGACTTTCTCTACATTACAGTGCATCTGGCTGTCCACAACTTGCAGTATAACAAGAATAGATAATTTTTCCCTCCTGAGACAAATAATTTAAGAATCCTACAGAAGACCCTAGGTACTGTGGCAGCATGTATGCTCTTTTTAACAGTCTTGTGGTGGGAAGAAAAGCCCAGTCAGAGGAAACTAATCTACATTTTGACACTGAAAAGGAACATACTTTTCTAACACACACTCAAAACTTGTAAGTAACCTCAGGAGTAAATAACAGAGCCTCAAAGACCTTTGAGGTACACAAGAGCCAGACATCTTGATTGCTTTGTACAAAATATTGGCAGAAAAATAAATGTTGAAGGCACTTCCGACGAGGGCTCAACATTTTATTGGAAACTAGTGGGAAGGCGATATTTTATGTCTTGGCAGAACTATAGCTATTTATGTTACATAATTGTGTGTAACACAGATCTTATAAATGATGGTTTTGAATCTTCAGGTAAAGAGGTTTCTAGGAAAAGTGGTACTCGTGTGCTATCACAAGTATCCTCCTGAGGGGTCGAGGAAACTTTGAGCCCTGTGCAGTAGAGGTAATATAGCCACAAAGCATGATGAAGTCAGTACAAGCCATGGAATGTCAGCCATCACTCACTCAGAGCTGCAAGAGCCAGGGAACAGATATCCCCCTATAACCTCTGAAGGGAGGTAGCCTTGTTGACATCATTTCCGAGTTCAGGTCTCCAGAGTAAGAAAGAGTAAATTCTGTTCTTTTAGAAAATCCATTTCTTTTGGTAATTTATTACAGCGGCCACAGGAAATGAAGAGATAAATGAATGTCACAGCTTGGACCACATGCCTTCCCAGAGCCAACGTGATGACAGGTCACTGTCAAGCCATGTATGCATCTTGAAAAGCTAACAGTAACAACAGAAACAAGAACTGATGCCTTTATTTTAAAACTTGTCTTCCATGTTCTTATATGTATCAGAAATGGCGCATACTTATGTCAGCAATAACTGCTCTTCTGTCCCTTTGCCCCCAGCATCATCTGGTAATAGCGGTGGCTCTTTTCTTCCCCTTTAGTAGTTTATTCATATTTATTTTTTAGCTTCTATGGTACTGTACCTTCCTGCTTCCTCTCTAATCATTTCACTGCTCTTTTCTTCTCAAGGCTTTCTATGTTTCACCTCCAGCTGAGCAGTCCATCGTAGTGTCCCTCACGTCTCTGTCCTGAATCCTCTGCTTTTTCCTTCCCATTTCCTTCTATAGACTCTTGGTCTAATACCTACCTATCCCCATGGGTTCAGTCAGCAGCCAGAGGCTCCCAGATTTATACTGCCAGCTCATACTTCTTTTTTGAGCTCCAGATCTATATTTATGACTGCTTACTTTATACTTTCGCTTGGATGCCTCATACTCATCAAACTCAGCATGCCCTCTCCCTACCCTCATCCCCACTAGCCCCTCCTCCCTATTTCTTCCCTTGGTAAACACCTTCTTACTCCTTTAGTTGTTCATGCGAGTGTCCTTGAATCAAATCTAAACTTTGATGACCAATTTCAATCCATTCCCCAAACCATTTCACCTCCAAAACAGATCCCAAATGGGATCATTGCTCTGCATACTCACTGCCATCATCCTAGTCCAACTTATAAACAATTCTCAGATGAGTTTCTGCAGTAGGCTTCCAACCACTTCCTCTGCCATAACTTTTCTCCATTCAGGCTTCATTCACTAGTAAGAGTGAACTCTTAGTTACAAACTTAGTTCTAAGACTGTCCTGCTTTAAATTTTGAAGGTTTTAAATAGATTTAACCAAAGTCTCTAAAGTTCTGATTTGACAGTGTGATGGTTCCTATCATTTGCTTTCCAGAATACTTTTCAGCCATGAAAAAGTTTTCCCCAAACTGTCAAAATCATGACTATCTGTTAGCCTCAGCTATCTTCTCAAGAAGATAGTCCCCTTTCAGAGGAGACCTTTATTCAATGACTGATGGATGCTAGGAAAGGGTGACATAAAAACTTTAACTTTCTCACCCCCCAGTTTGGTCAACAAAACCTTAGCCAATTTTGATAGACAATTTCCCATGCATCCTAGCTCAGCTACACCCTTTGTTCTTTCTCTCTCTCTCTCTCTCTCTCTCTCTCTCTCTCTCTCTCTCTCTCTCTCTCACCAGCTCTCTCTGTTTCTCTTCTGTGCAGGGTCTCACTACACAGCCCAGATTGGTAGTGATCCTCCTGATTTCTGCCTCCCTGGTGCTGCGATTACAGGCATGCATCACCTGTGACTCCATTGCCAGCTAAGCATGCCCGCCATGGCATGCGATGCCAGGGACTGAACCCTGGCCCCTGAGCTTACCTAAGCAAGCGCTTAGTCCACTGAGTGATACCTGTGGCCCTCCCTTTGCCCTCTCATGCATCTCCCTTCCCCATTTCATGGATGTCGGGTGCAAGCATATGTTCTTTAAACTTCCAACACAGTCTCCATTTCATCTGCTTTCTAGAAAACAAACCTGGAGCAATCTGTGAAGCACTGAGGTAAAGGGAGATAATTATCTCATCGTCCTCTTTCATGCTTGGATTATATGGGAAATACTGTCATAACCACAGTCATTGGGTTGCATTTTAAGGACATTAACTAGAGAGCAACATGACTGAGTAGGACAACTAAGACGCTTAGGGACTAAAACAAAGGGTCGAAGAAGAAATTTAGTTACCTGGAGCATTACTAACTCAATAGATATGTGATCACTACGTTTAGGTTTTTGAAAGACTGTCAAGTGGAAGGAAACTTCACTTTGTAGTACTCTAGGACAAGGATTAGCAACAACAGATGAAAGTTCCTGTGACACAGGCTTAGGCTCAGTGTAACGAAACAGTCAACAGAAGCTATGCAATTGCATCTCTGTGAAATAATATGTTTACTTTCATTAGATTGGTGTGATATTGGGTAAAGTAGCAGGGCCTGTTGTGGTTTATGTCTATATGCAATCATGGGGCAGGGACTTCTGGAGTTTGAGATTTGACTCATGAGGCACTGATGAGATCATGAGTCTGAGTACTGCTGGGAATTATAGGTGTGGCCTGAGGTGGATAGGCTAAGGCAGAGAGCCTGATGTAATGTAAAGAGAAACAAAGAGACAGACTAGTGCTGTTGCTCTCTGGTCCCCTGGCTGTTCCGTTGCCTCTGTCACCATTTTTTGTTGCTGTTCTGCCACTACGAACTGGATGCTCTCTGCTCTGTTCCACTCAGCCTTGGGCCAGCTGAATATGGTCTGAAACCTCCACAAACTGTGAGCTAAATAAACCTTTCCTTCCTTCACTTTGGGTGTCGGGTTTTTGTCCCAGCAATGAGAGAAAAGTAACTAAGACAGGGCCTTTGCAGTTTGCACAGGTCATTGAGAAAATGACTAGCTCACTAAGACCATGTGCTATGGCTTTCTATTCTACAACTGGGATTTACAGAATCCTGTTAAGGCTTATAGGTGTAATCTAACAAATTGATTCCATAGCCAAGGAAATTTGGGAAAAAGATGAGGCCATTTTAGATAATTTTTTGCTGCGGGATTTCTTGGTGTTCTGCTATATCAAAAATGCACTGGGAAAACCATTCAGGACTCAAGATGGCTCAGAGCTCTGTTTGACCAGCGGCTACTCAAAAGAACAAAGTGTTTTGTGGAGCCTACTTGAAATTATGCTTTGGAAAATTATAGTCCTCGGAGTTTGTAGTTGAGAAAGGGAAATTTTTAACCCAAAAGGATAAAGACAGATTGCTGAGTACTAGAAATTAGGATTCCTAGAAGTGAGTAATGGAAAAATATTAAAAAGTTATAAATTTCTCTGCACTTTATACATAGAACACGTTTGTAGTTGAGTTTGTAGTTGAGAGAGGGAAATTTTTAACCCAAAAGGATAAAGACAGATTGCTGAGTACTAGAAATTAGGATTCCTAGAAGTGAGTAATGGAAAAATATTAAAAAGTTATAAATTTCTCTGCACTTTATACATAGAACACGTTTTCTCCCCCTTCTATAAAATAAGGACACCTGTCCCTTTGTTATACAAGTACATTTGCTAATCCCATTCTTCTCAGTATTAGGACAAACGAACAACTCATATTTTCAGATGTTCTTTAGTCTCTAGATAAGGAATTTCTCCAAATACATTTATACATATAACACACAACTGAGGGAATACTTAAAGACTGTCATTCAAATGTGAGTCTTTGGAGAGGAAACAAGCCAGCAAATTTTTCATGAACCAGTGTCATTTCTATGTTTGTGTGCTATCCAGACACTATAGTCTGTTCCAATTATCCAGCTGCCTAATCAACACCCATAATTAATTCCCTATTTATTCAGCATTTCCAATGACAATGTACCCATTTTAGAAGAAAGTCACAACAGCCAGGCTGTTGCTTAGGCTTGTCTTAATAATTCTGCTAACTCTTTCACACAATGCCCGTTCTAAAGGTCTGCTAATTACTGGGTGCTTTTCGGCCCAGTGTGAAGTGCTCAAAAGCCTGAGCCATGAAGTGCCAAGTAGGTCCTGTGAAAATTAAGGCCGAGGAACAGCTCCTGCTGTTTCTAAGCCATCGTGCTTCTAGCTGAGAGGTGAACAGCTGTCCTTAACAAATTGGGGAGGGAGAAGCAGAAGACGAAGAAAGTCATAGCATTAGCTCCTGTTTTTTACAAATTTTCTTGGCTACTCTCACCATATCCAAAGAAATTCTGGGCAACAGAATTATTTTAAACGATTCTGTTTGCTTTGCCGACATTTTGCAAAGAGGAGAAAGAGGAACCATTTCAAAGGGTTGGTAGCATATTAAAGCGAACTGGGTTATTCAAATGAGCACCTCAGAGTCCTTATGAATTCTGAAGAGGCAGGCCAAGTGATGAAAAATTAAATATTTAATTAATTCATAGGAGAGCTAATAAATCATCGTGAAATGTAGTAGTGCTGTGTAAACAAATTGCTTTTGTCCATTTATCTGTTGGGACGCGTTTGGTCAAGAATATACCCTCCCCCTCCCCTCCACATATAACACTCTTAGCAAATACAAGAGATTATATTCCTATGGCAACTAGAGCTCATTTTGTTGTAGTTATCCTTACTTAAAATCACTCTTAGAAACCCACTGTGATGAAAGGGTATCTGTCCACAATTATCTAAGTTGAATTTTCTGTGCTACATGTGCTAGCATGCTCTTCCCATGGACTAGGACTATATTATGTATCAAATATACAAATTTTAAATTTTGGTTATTCAGTGTGGTATCCTACATGCATCAAAGTTATGTAAGAGGTCACAAAGGACAACTAAGTGCTCAACTACACTATCTATATTCTTCAGAACTATTCTGAGTATAATAGAATCCCAAATGCCTCAATATCAGATTTAGGCCACTATTAAGGAAGGATTTGGCTATGTCTATGTCGTTATGTACTAGCTTTTTGTCACTGTGACAGAGCCCCCAGAAATTTATAAGAGGATTTAAAAGAGAAATGGTGTTATCATTTATATCCAGATGCCCCCCTAAACCCTTGTGCGCTTGTAGGTCAGGCTTTTGTCAGGTAACTAGCTTATGGGTGTGTGAATAAGGGTGCTTGATACTCAATTCATTCACTGATAGGTTTAGCCTAACTCTAGTTGTGGGTGATGAATCTATTGAAAAGGAAAGATTCATCCTAGGTGTGAATGTCACCAGCCAAGAGGCTTAGCCTGAATGGAATGAAAAGAGGAGAAGTTGCTGCTTCCTGCCTGCCATGCCTTGGACTGTTTCTCCTCTGAGATGCCCCTCTGCTGTGCTGCCCTGCTTTGGGGCCAGTTTGCTATACACTGAAACCTCTACAAATTATGAACTAAAATAATCCTTTTTTCCTTTCATCTGTGGGCATTAGACATTTTATTCGAGGAATGAAAAAGTAACTAAGACCAATGTTTTCTTTTGGTTTACAGTTTCAGAGGTTTCATTGCACGGGTAGCTAGCCCTTAGTGCTTTTAGGCTGTAGTGAAACAGAAGCTTCAGGGCAGAAGTGTGGTGGTGAAAAGTTGCTCACCACATGGGAGCTGAGAACTGGAGGCTGAGAAGGCCTCAGAAGAGGTGTCAGGAACGAGAGGTAGCCCCTAATGCCACACTCAAGAGGTCTCTTTTCTTTCACTAGGCTTCACCTCCTGTTTCCATTTCTTCTCAAGAACATTATCAAATGATGAGTTCATCAATGGTTTAATCTACTTGATGAAGTAAGGGCCTTTATGATCCAATCACTTCCAAAAAATACTCCACATCTAAAAATCAAATTGTTAGCACATGATTATGGGGGAAAGCATCAAATTCAGACCTTAGCCACTTGGTAACTTTACCAGTCTCCCTATGAAATTTCATTTCCTTTAACTTCTGCTGGAAATATTTTTTGGAGTATTGTTATATCTGGTAGAATATATGTAGAGTTCAATCAGTAACCCTTAACCCTACTATCAGTTGGTTTCCATGACCAGGTGGAGTTACTTAATGTTCTTATCAGTTTTTTCATTTATAAAATGGGAGATTGGATCTGGTTTGATCTGGTTCAAGTAATCTGTCACTTCACCTGTTAGGATATAATCAGAAAGGAGAGTGGAGAACAAAATGATCTTGTCTCCTGAAAAACCAAAGTGAACTTGAAAAAAATATATATGTGTGTACAAGGGTAGCTGGGACAATTGCACTGCTGATTTCTATTGGCTTGTTGAAAGGGGCAGTAAATGATCAATAATTTTTCTTTTTAATTTTTGACCAATTTTGCATGCTTATATCTGTTTATAATATGAGCAATCAATTTGAAAACAGCAATATGCAATATTATAACCATTATTGATTCTTTTTTTATTTTAAAGAGTAAAAACAAAAACAAATAACAAAAACAAAGACAGAAATAGAATAATATAAAATACATATTTCAAAACAGAATTTCAAAACAAGAATAAAAAATTAACAATGGTTAAGGGGCTGGGGAGATAGCTTAGTAGAATAAGCACTTGCCTGGCAAGTGCAAGGTCCTGAGTTCAATTCCTGGTACCACAAAAAAACAAAAGCAAACAAAAATAGTTGTTATATCATGTATTTTTATCATCAAGTTTGTTGCTCAAATGAACAGATATAGGTATGCAAGACTGCTCAGATTAACAGATATAGGTAAACATCATTTGAATGACTGCATTCAATAACAAACATTATTGAATTCCTATCTTGTTAAGTGAAATTCTGTAGCATATCTAATGTTCTTTTATTATTTTTGTTTTCTTTTTAAAGATTATCTATCTATCTGTCTATCTATCTATCTATCTATCTATCTGCAGTTGTCATTGCTATGGAACTTAAATCTTTTTTTTTTTTTTGTATGTATGGATTTGGTTGTTACAGGGTCTCACTATGCAGCTCAGACTCATTGTTATGGTTTGTGTAGAGGGGTGCCCCAAAGCATCATGCAGTCATGGGGCAGCTTCTGGAATTTCTGATTGATTATTGTGGGTGTGGGTGCTGCACTTCTCCTGGGGCAGGTGATTTGCATTTCAGTGCAAGGAAGGAAGAGAAGTTAGCCGCTTGAGCTTCTGCTACTGCTCCTCCTGCTCTTAGCTGCCACCATGAAAGGTTGCCTTCTGCCATGTGCCACTGTGCCTTGGAGCCAGCTGAATATGGACTGAAACCTCCAGTAACTGTGAGCTAAATAAACCTTTCCTTCCCTCATTTTGAGTGTCGGGTATTTGTTCCAGCAATGAGAGAAGAGTAACTAAGATACTTGTGGTGATCCTCCTGATTTCAGCCTCTCCAGCAGTGGGATTGCAGGCCTGAGCCACCATGCCCTTATTTTGGCCAGCTCGGCCCACCATGGGCGGCAGGACTAGCTGGCCTGTGGTACTGGGGATCAACTATGGTCTCTGCATTTGCCTAAGCTTGCCTAAGCAGGCACTTTAGTCCACTGAGCTATCTCACCAGCCCCTGGAAATGAAATCTTTAGTAAGACGAGATGAAAGTACCACACTCTGTCAAAGCGCTTATGACTAGAGCCTCCATGATCTCATACCCTAGTGAAAAACATACATGGATAGTTTTCAAACAGAAAAACTCAAGGCATAAATAGCTAGAGAGAATCAGAAGTTCCACTGGAGAGTTCCAGTAGGAGAGTTGGAGTCCTTTCTTTCACCTAATATGAGAAGTAACAGGAAAGGAGGAAGAAAAGGTTAGCATTAAGCTAACACTGCTGCCTTTCATGGTTCTCAACATGGCTTTAAATATTCAACATCACCCTCTCTTCAAACCACAGAGCTGCTCCTTCTCTCCAGATGCCACTAGCCTTTGTGGCGTGGTAGGAGTTAAGTGTCTTCTCGGATCTTAGGCTGCTACTGCCTCTGCTCATGAGTCTGCTTCTTTGTTGCCCTTGCTACATGGTATTGGTAGAGCAGAATTAAAAAAATCTGAGCTGCTGCTCTAGCATTTGGTTTATGGTGACAGAGGCCATATTTTTCCAAGCAGAAGTTAGGGAAATATGGTGATAAGTGTGCAGGTACTCATGAGGAAACAGGACTGAATATGAGGAATCAGGCTACCTTAGAATACTCCTGACACACTGGATCCATTTGGCAACTTTGTTTTGTGCTGTTTGATGAAAGGAAAGGTCAGTGGGTTTTCCAGCTAAGTAGCATGATCTCTTCAAAAGCACTCAGGTTCAAAGCACCTCTATGCTTTGAATCTTCCTTTACTTTCTAGATGTGTATACATTTTAGGGTCAGGACTGGTGGCAATGTTAAGGCTTTCAGATCTCTCAGACACCTGAGAAAGATGGCAGTGGCTGATACATCTCTCCCTCTATTTCAAAACGCCAACCACCTGAACTTTCTTTGTCTGATATAACCTCCGAGTGCTTCTCAAATGGAAGGGGCAGGAAACATCATCCTTTTGTCCACTGCTCCACTTCTAGAATTATGCCTGCTATGGAGCAGACATTCAGTAAATACTTGTGGAATGAACGAATAATGTCAGCTGAAAAAAAAAAGAAAAGAAAAGACTGAATTATCCTGAATTCTCAAAAATTTGTAGTCATGTTAGAAATGATGGCATTTTAACAAGAGAAATCTGTGATAAGGGGAAAAAAAAGACAACTCCTATTCCTTCCCATTTGGTTTTCATTTGGGGTTAATTCCACTTCATAGATTTATCAGCATTTAACTACATTTGCTCTCACCCGACAGAACTCTCTGAAGCTTCTTGTTTATTTCTTCAACCAGCAGAACAAGAGTCCTTGAGGTGCGATGTCAGGTGTCGCTCGAATGTGACACCTGTTTCAATTCAATCTTGAGTCATTGTTGCCTTGTTTGAGGCTTTTTGTGTATCTGAAGAATTCTGCCTCAAAAAAATAAATGCATAAAACTGCCACTTCCTCCTTAAGGCCTTTTCTGTCCTATTTTGTTTTCCATTTTGAAAATTTTATTTCAGCTTCAAGTAATGATAATAGGATTCTATTTATTTCAAATCACCAAAATTCCAATATTATTTTATTCTCTGAAAGGTTTTGGTATCCCAGAGTGACAATTTTGTGTTTTTCTACTTTAAAATGGTAAAGCTACAGTAAAACCTATCTGGAAGTTCCAATAGTAACAAAAGGAACTAGTCTTTTTGCAATACCTTGGAAGAAAGGATTTGTTAAACTGATCATTTTGACAAGAAATTTAAATTATGTAGAACAGTTATGAAGCAACATGGAAGTACATTAGCATGAATGCATATGCAAATTGCTCTTTCTTTTCTATACATTTAAAGAGGTTCCCTAAGGCACTACATTAGGCAACATTACTTATCTAATTAAAATGACAACAAATGTCTCTTACAAGTGTGTGGCATTTCGATGTACAATGTACTAAACAACTGCATGTAATACATCCAATTATTACAACAATTCTGTTAGATAAGCCTTCTCCCTATTTTACAGATGGAAAAGCAGTAGCTCAGAGAGGTCGATGCACTAGTCTAATGACACACAACATGACAAAGCTGGGACTTAATTAAATGTTAGCCTTCAGATGCATGATCCAATGTTCACTCCATAGTTACACAGATGCCTGTAATTGTTTTAATATATGCTGTAATTTAGATTTCTCATTACTCCTGACAGGCCAATTAGCCCAAATTAATGTGTTTTGTCCAAATCAGTGGAGAGTCAAGAGGAGCTTTGGAAAAAGATAAAAGGCATAGAAGCAACACTGATCATTAAACAATAATGACTAATAACTTTTCATACCCAGGAGGAGTTTCAGAATATCCTTATCTATATCTGTATAATTGATCCCTAAGTTTGAAAGAAATTTCACAGATCTTTAACCATGTCCCTCCAAAATAGAAGCCCCTACCACATGCAAATCTAGCCTGGTGACCAGGAGAGAGGAACAGAGAGCGTGAGTAGGCAGGATGCTTCATTTATTTATCTCTATTTTTAACAGTTGAAGGGTTGCAAAGGGTCTAGAGTTGGTTTATTTCTATAATTTCTAAAAAACAATGCTGGAAAACACTCCGGAAATATTTTAAAAATCACTGGATCTATAATGATTAGATAATAAACAGAAAAGTTAATATAAAAATGTATGCTGAAATTTGGCAACTCTCATACTTATTATCTTAGAGCGACTCTTCTCCAAATGCGGGGCTGTGTGTGTGTGTGTGTGTGTGTGTGTGTGTGTGTGTGTGTGTGTGAGAGAGAGAGAGAGAGAGAGAGAGAGAGAGAGAGAGAGAGAGAGAGAGAGAGAGAATTTCTGGAAGGATTCATAAACCAATGACCAAACTGTTGATGGATAGAGGAACTGGATGGCTAAGGAGAATTCTACCACAACTGCAGGGGTGATCTACTGTTAGAACTCCTCAAAGTCTCATATCAAATTAAAAGAGAAGGAGCAAAGCCAAACTTATTCCTTAAAATTTGCATTACCCTGATACCACAGTTAGACAAGGGCTTAACAAAAATAGAAGACCACAGGCCAATTTCCTTAATGAGCATAGATGCAAAATTAAATCCTCAGCAAGATGCTTGCAAGCAGAAAATAACAAATCATTAAAATGATCATACCTCTTAACTAAGTTGGCTTCATCCTGGGCATGCAGCGATGACAGTTCAGTATACATAAATAAATAAATACAATATACCATATAAATAGGTGTAAGGACAAAAATTCTATGATTTCTGAGTAGGTGCCAATCAGTATATGAAAAACTGTTCATCACTGGACATTTGAGAAACGCCAAGTTAAAACATTTCACTTTAAAGGAATTAAAAGCATTTTACACTTACAAGGAATTCCGAGATTCCTTTTCACTCCAGAAAGAACATCTACCATCAAAAAATCAATCAATAACAAGTACTGGTGAGGTTGTGGAGAGCAAGGAACAACTTCATTGTTGGTGAGAGTATAAATTGATACAACTGCTTTGGAAACCACTATGGAGACTTCTCAAGAAATTCAAAATAGAAATTTCATTTGACTCAACTCCTCCCCTACTAGGTATCATCCCATGAGAGTGAAAACATCATACCACAGGGATATGTGCATACCCAAGTTTAAAACAGCACAGTTTATTATAGCCAAATGTTGAAAAGAGCTTATATGTACATCAACACATCAACTGATGAAGAAAATGTGATATTTATATACAATGGAATACTATCTACCTTAACAAAGAAGAACTTGAATCATTTATAGGTAAATAGGTGTACCTCAAGATCATAATGTGCCTCAAGTGAGTTAGATGTACAAACTTAAATATCACATATTTTCTCATATATGAAAACTAATATATAAATAAAATTCAAAATAAAAGACATATAATAGGGAAGAAGTGAGAGAAAAAGTTACTGGATTCTCATGTGAACAATGGATCTAAGTGTATTTTGATAGTACAATTGTCCTACATGTTTTATATGTTTTTTGGTGTATTGGCCCGGTTTTAAATCTGTACATTATAAGTTCTTATAAGAAAAGTAAATAGGATGCTGACAAAATGAAAGCAGGTGGAAGGAGAAGGAAAATAACTGAAATGTGTTATACACATCAGTATAAGTTTTCTATAATTAATATAATAATTATGTACTGCAAACAAGTACTATTAAAAGTCAAAATAATAAAAATGAGAAAAGAAGCATTCCTTTTAAGGAATAAACAAAGGTTTCCATTCTTACCACTCTTTTTCAATATGGTACTCAAAATACTAACTATAGCAATTAGGCCAGAGAAACAAATAAAAGTGATTTGAACAGTAAAGGAAGAACTTAAACTATATGGATTTTCAGAAGGCATGATCCTTTACACAGAAAATCCCAAAACTCCAGCAGAAGACTCTTGGAATTAATAAACTCATTCAACAAAGTGGCAGGATACAAAATCAACCCACAAAAATCAGTATCATTCCTGTGCACTAATATTGAACCCACTGAGAAGGAAATCAGAAAACGATTTTATTCATAATACCTTCAAAAATCAAATGCGTACATATCAACCTAGCTGAAGAAGTGAAAGACCTCTGTAACAAAGACTATAATGCTCTTAAAGAAGATTGATGAGGACATTAGAAAATAAAATAAAATCCCTATTGTTGGATAGGAAGAACCAAAATATAATATTAAAATGATCCAAGTACCAAAAAATTATATAGATTTAATGTATTTCCAATCAAAATAGCAATAGCATTTTTCAAAGAACTAGAAAAAATTTATTCCAATATTTTATATGGAACCAGAAGAGACCCAGAATATCCAGAGCTATCCTGCACAAGAAGAACAGAAGAGTTACAATTCCAGACTTTAAGTTTTACTGTAAATATACAGTAATAAACAGAGCATGCTACTGGCACTAAAATGCACAGGTGAGTCAATGGAATAAATTAGTGATGCAGCAATAGCCCCAAAACCTTCAGCCATCTGATTTTTTTTCAAAGGATCAAAACATACATGCTGGAGAAAAGATAGCCTTTTACACACATGATGTGTGGAGAACTGGGTTTCCATATGCAGAAGAATGAATAGATCCATATCTGTCACTCTGTATTAAAATCAATTCAAATGGACCAAAACCTAGATATGAACCCAAAGCAAACACACATACACACACACACACACACACACACACACACACACACAAAAAAAAAAAAAAAAAAAAAAAAAAAAAAAAAAAAAAAAAAAAAAAACAAAACCAAAACCAAAAAACAAAAACAAAACCCTCAGAAACACTCTTTTTTTTTTTTTTTTTTGTCTTTTTGAGACAGTGTCTCGCTATGCAGTTGAGGCTGGCCTTGAGTTCACTTTTGTAGCCCAGGCTGGTCTCGAACTCACACCAATCCTCCTGCCTCAGCCTCCCGAATGCTGGGATTACAGCCGTGTGCCACCACACCCGGCTTAGAAACACTAAATCTGCTGGACAAAAAATTGCAAAACTCTTGCAGACATAGGCATAGGTAAGACTTTCCTATGAACAAAACCACAACTAACCAAGACATAATTCTGAGAATCGACAAATGCAATTATTTGTCATGAAAAGCTTGCGCATGACAAATAAAAGAAAAACAAGGAGTGAAGAAACGATGTTCAGAATAAGAAGAAAGTTTTTCAAATGGCTTCTTGGATAAAAGAGTAGCATCTAGAATATATAAAGTAAAATATGAGAACCTCCAAATTAGAAGATCCTATCAAATATGTAATTGAGGGGCCCGGCGGGATGGCTCAGTGGTCTAAAGCGCCTGCTTGGGAAAGCTTGGGTGGCTTCAGGGACCACGGTTCGATCCCCGGCACCACATGCTGCGCCAGCCCTGCCCTCAGGGCGGGCTGAGCTGGCCATAAAAATGAGTGAATGAACAAACAAAAGTTCTGAAACAAGAAAAAAATAAAATAAAATAAAATAAAAAATTCTTAAAAAAAATATGTAATTGAAATGAATAGAGACTTCTCAGAAGTATAAATGGCCAGTAAGTACATAAAACATGTTCAGCACTTTTTGCTGTTAGTAAAACACAAATTAAAGCAACACTGAGGTTCAGTTTTACTCCAATAAGAAAGGCTATCATCAAGGACTCAAAAGCAACAAATGCTAGTAAGTTTTTGGAGAAAAGGGAATTCTTCTATATTGGTGGGAGTGCAAACTAGTACATTCTATTGGAGATGCCTCAAAAACTAAAAATAGAAATTCCATGGGACACTTCCTGTATCTTCCTGAAGCAGTTAAAGTCATCTATTACAGTGATACATGCATACTCATGTTTATGGCGTCACAGTTCACAGTAGCTAAATTATACACATGCCTTATGTAACCATTAATGCATGAATGGGCAAATAAAATATGGTGTACATACACAACTGGGTATTATTCAAGCATAAAGGACAAATTTGAGGGCCGGCCAGATAGCTCAGTGGACTAAAGCACCTGTGTAGGAAGAGCACAGTGGCTGGGTTTCAGCCACTCATGTGCTGCACTGTACCCACCCCCTGGGCTGCGCTGAGAAGGTTATTGAGACTGGGTGTGGTAGTGCATGCCTGTAATTCCAGCACTTTGGAGGCTGAAGGCAGAAAGATCACTATGAGTGCAATCTATGTAGTGAGATCCTGTAGTCCCCGTACCAAATATAAAGATAAATAAATAAATGGCAAATTTGAGTCATTTGTAGAAAAATGGATGGATCTTGCAACCTAAATGTTAATGAAATCAATGTTAAATGGTGCCTGGATTCTCTAATACAAGAAACCTAGAATATAAATGATTTAAAAAATAAAAGAAATAGAGGAGAGATAAGAAGGAATAAGGTAGACTGTGGAGATGGCTAGAGGATCTGTGAAAGGTAGTAAAGGCAAAGAGGAGGGGAGGTCAGGAGGTAAAAATGATGGAGATGTGAGATGTATATATATCAGTTCTCCAAGATATTTCCAAAGAACTATTTCGTGTTGTACAAACATGTATTAAAAAAAAAGAAATAGAATTTTTGTTTAGAGTTGTGGTATAAATTTATTTGGCCAGACTAGGCTCTTCTGTTGGTCCTGTTGGACCACTGGCACCTCTGCACAAAATCTTCATTCATAGCCAGACCTTCCACCCTCTATGTACCTTAGGATTTTGTTGTTTTAAAACCACCAGAATGTTAATTGTCCTGGCATAGCTTTTGTAATGAAGAGCTGAATTACTCTGCATGGCATAAAACCAAGTTGGCCACTGATGGCATCCTAGAATGAATTTCACCCACTGTTGGATTATTTGAAGCATTCTAGCATTGTACAAAAATTTTTGCTGATGCTTTTGTCAGCAGCAAAGGGCCAACAGTGTAAGAATCGCAGTTAGGTCCCAGGAGTCAAGATGCAAATGGAAAGACTTGGCACAAATTAAAAACCCCCAAACACCATATATATATATATATATATATATATATATATATATATATATATATATAT
>PVJA010032071.1:0-24413 GCA_004027025.1 Myocastor coypus
AAAAAAAAAAAAAAAAAAAGAAAAGAAGGAAAATAAAAGAAATGATAGATACATTATTTTCTCTATAATTCTCTGATCAATTTGTTCCATGATGTAGAACTTTCTGTAATGGAATTTTAAAAATGACTCCTTTATTTGAAGACAATTTTATCTAAAGGTCGAAATTTAGCTCCATAAATATAGGAAATGAATATTTGAATGAATGAGACATAGCTTCCACTATTTCAAAAATGTCTACTGAACCTACGGATTGACAAAAGAAAAAAAAAGAATCACTAATAAAAACATACTGGCAAGGGAGGCACTACTTTGAATAGAGCGAAATTTTAACTATAGGCTATACAGCAAAAATCCACAAGGCAAGGAGAGCTTTGCATTTCACAGAGATGGATGACAATGGCAGTCCAGAAAGGTCTCAAAACTCAAAATCGTATTGTCAAATATTTTGAATGTCACAGATCTATGCTGGAGGACTATGCTCCCTAATTTCAATCATAAAGACAAAATACACTTCAAACTTAATGAAAACTAAATATAATATGATAAAACATGAGCAGAGTTACTTTAGACCTTTCTCCTGAACATACTAGTTATTTAAACTTGTGAAGAAGAGAAGTCATCTAAATCAATAGGGAGATCTTATCCTCAGCTGGTAAGATGGATCTGGCAAATGCATAAGCGATTACCCTTTGTTATGAAGCCTGAAGAAAAGTTACAGGAAGGACAAATGTGACACATTAGTATAATCTTAAATACATCTTATTTGGCCCCATAATCGTAAAGACATAGTGAGGCTCTTTCAGAATTTAGGGTGGAAGTTAGATAATTGAAAGAATGAGGAAAATAATTGTACAGAGAGAAGTCATTTGACTTTGCTACGAATAGAGTATTAATATACATTTTCCATAATTATTTAGGTTCTTCTTTTGAAAATTTAGAAACAGTAAAGCCCAGAATAGATTAGATGCCAATTAACGAAGTAGAGAGGCAGGAGGCAGAGTGCTATGAGACATTTTATATATATATATATATATATATATATATATATATATATATATATATAGCAGACAAATGATAAGTATCCAAAATATATAAAGAATTCCTACAAATACGTTATAAAAACTCAAAAGGAAAATGAGAAAAAGATGAAATGAGGTGATTAACAGAGGAAAAGCCCTAAGGGCCAATCATTATGAAAAGATATCCAATCCTGCATTGGCAGTGCAAGTGAAAACAATATACTTCTTAAGAGTCAATGGACTGGAAAATTTATCCCAGACAACAAAATATTGGTGAGGATATGGGGAAACAAAATCGATACTTATTTTATAAAATTTATTTCAGGCATATATTATATTATATTATATTATATTATATTATATTATATTATATTATGTTATAATCAAAGTTTATTGAAATCCTGTACATTTGATCCAACAATGAGTAAGTTTTAATGTCTCGCGTAATGGTAATAGCTAAAATTTTGCTCATGCAATGGGTATTATATAGCAATAAATGACTTTGATCTTTTCAGAAGGTCTTTCCACATAAAAAAATCTTCAACCTAAATCTCTTTGAAAATATTTTCAAAACGCATACACCCTATATAAAAATTAAGGATGTTTTTATTTTGGGTGAAGGGTAATGATGTCTAAAAAATTGTATAAACCAAATTGAACTTCAAGATTGAAGTTCACTTTGGGAAGGCTAGAGCAGTGTGCAGATTTATCTAGCTCCCCAAAATTTTGTTTCTTTAAAAAGAAAGTCTTTGGTGAAACAGGTGTGGCAATGTGTCAATATATACTTAATATAACTTTTCAGGGAAGTAAATGTATTTTTGCAACTTTGGAATGCTTAAAAGGTTTTGTTATATAAAATAACACTCTCTGACTCTCTCTTTACATGTGTGTGTGTGTGTGTGTGTGTGTGTGTGTGTGTGTGTGTGCATGTGTGTACAGAAAAGACAAAGGACCAAAAACAATCTCTCAGTATACAAAATGATAATGGAAATTGCTTGTTGGATAGAAGTAATATCTGTAGTTTTATTTATCTACTGAAAATACTTCTGAACTAGTCATATAAAGGCACAGTATTTAACACAAGGAAGTTGATGAATCTTACATTTATATATTTTTTCTAAAGGGAAATACTTCTGTGGCCATTTGAAGAATAGAAAAATAATTTAAATCATCTAATCCATGTATTTCGGATGTAATCAGGTTCAATCCATTCTGTCAAGTGATTGGACCTTATCTCTTCTATATATCACACATTAAGGAGGTCCTGCTGTTTTTAGTTCTACTTATAGTAAATCCTTGAAGGCTCAAAGCTGAGTGACAGGAGTGGATAGAGTACAGGATGAGAGCCTTGAGAATTCAATTTCTGACAGTAACTTCTTGTAAGTTGGACATGCAGCTTAACCTCTTGGGACCTCTTTGCTGCCATATTTCAAATCAGGATTATAATATCGATCACAAGATACTACTTTTAAAATCTTTTTTCTTAGATGTCCACCATTAGATAAATACAAGGTTTAACAGAATAACCTTATTATCATTTCATTAGAACTTGCAGTACACAATTCTCTTATAGGCAAAAAACACTTATGTAAGTTTTGTCGGTGTCGCTGTTAACTCAACTCTATTAGAACAGGCTGTTCACTCACTTAATAAAAAAATTTTTAGTGCCGGGCGTGGTGGCTCACGCCTGTAATCCCAGCACTCGGGAGGCTGAGACAGGAGGATCGGTGCGAGTTTGAGACCAGCCTGAGCTACAAAAGTGAGCTCAAGGCTAGCCTGAACTGCATAGTGAGACCCTGTCTCAAAAAGACAAAAAAAAATTTTTAGAGCAACAGATGATCATAAAGTATTTCAATATACAATGAGACGTAGTGATAATTATGGAAGAACTGAAATGCATTTAAACATTTAGCTAACTTCCAGAATGAATGTTCAGCTATGTGATGAAAAATTATATTACAAATTATGTTGGCTACATAACTTAGATACATCCTAGGACTAACCATTTAAGTGAACAGTTGCATATAAATGTACAAAAATAGAAAGAGATGACGGCACACAACCTAAAAACTACATCAATCTGCAAATCTACGTGATGCCATATCTCTGAAATTCCCTATATTCAAAAAATCCTTAAAATATGTACTAATCAGAAGTCAACTGTATATTTGTATTCTTTACATGAAGCTCTAAGTTCTGAATCCTAAAGAAATTTGTCAAAGATGTTTGTAAATGAAATTTGTAATGTATAGTAATGAATATTATGACTTACATGTTCACATATTATAATTTTGCTTAAATGTTTACCTATGACAGCATACCTAATAGGCCATTTCACTTTTACATTTCAGTTCAATTTCTCCAGTACAAAAAGACTGAATTTAGAATACGATATATTCTGTTTCTTTCTAGGTGATTTGCACATTTCTGTTGATCAAAATATGGTCAAAGTTGCCATGGAGAAAACATTTCTATGCCTAAAATTACCTCCAAAGAATTTATATCTGAGGGCTTCAAAAAGTAAAACCTTGCCATATAACTAGGTATTTTTTAGTAAAATGACAGGAAGTATAATAGTCAGAAAATAGTTATCATTCTGTAAACATTACCTCAGTTGGGTGGAGAAAATATTCTCCATAGTGCCTTTTTCTTCTTATAGAAAATACCTGCACTTAGAGAAGAGCATCATATTTTTTCCTTTTGCTTAATAAAGAAAGGAAAATTTGCAGAGCAAACAGATAAGCAATACTGTGTAAACTAATACTAAACTCAGCTATAATATTGAAGGGGTTTGAATTCTATAAATGAAAGCAAGGACTCCCACAAAGGCAAAAAGGCTTCCTCCACAAGCAACATGTGTGCCTTATTATTAAGAAAAAATGGATAAAACGCAGCACAGAGGAGTAACAATCATGAACAATTGCTGTTGCAACATTTCCAGTAACCTGGAGCTTCTCAAAAGCTCTTCACGCAGAGCACAGGTTATAACCCACCTGGGTCAGCAGGTGAGTAATCTGGGTGTCTCATTTGGAGAATGACAGAAAAAAGAAGCAAAAAGGAAATGAATCGAGATTCAGAAGACATAGAATCAACAAGCCACATACTAGCTCTTTAGCCTGTGGTCACAGCTAACTATGTGTTTGTTGCCTCAGGTGGTCTCAAACCATTGTCTCATTTTTGAATAGGAAAGAATTGTGATTCTGACATCCTGAACAGAAATGGATGCCCTGCTAGACCTTATACATACCCTGGAAAATCAATAAATTTTGCAGGCACTTACCAGCATGTGAGTTATTTTGCCTCTCATGTTTATCCACCGTAGGTTGGCTTTGTTGTGTTCCCTTCTGCAATAGCATGTTATATTTGTTATTGAACAGTTCACTTAATGGAAAGTCTGGTTAGTTCCCTACAAAACATTCCAAATCTTTGATATTTAATGTCATGCTTGTAATGTCTTCAATGATGGTATAGCCAAAATCATGATAGAGCTATATTGCTTCACTCTTGCCCAGTTTTCTGTGTGCCTTCTCATATTTCTTTCTCACTATCCTTTGGAATTTATGAATTCTTTACCTATTATTCAGAACTACAAATTACTAGGAGCCAATGCATACTTTAAAATCTCCTATAGAGTGTGTGCTTAAAATGTATTAGTGAAACAAACTTAAGAATAGCTCCTGTGGTCAAAAATAACTCTTCAGGGCTCTGCAAAATGACTGGGAAAACCAGATAGAGAGAGGAATTTAAAACATGGAAAGGTTATACACACATATCATTCACCTTTACTCACAAAAACTAGGTGTTTTTGGTGATCTATTCATGAGAAGGAAACCAAGTTTAAAATTCAGTGATAGTTATACTGTGTCTTCTCTAGAGCTACCAGAACAAACATGCCATAGACTGGGTTGCTTAAATAACAGATCTTTATTTTGTATATATTTTCTCAGTTATAAAGGCCAAGAGTGTAAGTTCAGGATACCAATCATGATTTATGCCTGATGAGGGCTCTCTTCTTTGCTTTTTTATTTTATTATTATTATTTTTTATTTTTTGTATTGTAGGCAAGGATGCTCAGGGTCTCACTACTAGATTGGACTTGCAGTGATTAACCTGTTTACAGCCTCTCAAGAGCTGGGATTACAGGCATGCACCACCACCATGCCCGGTCTGAACTGACACCTCAGTGTGCCTCGGGGGCATGGCTGGCACTGCAGGCCCCAAGGATCGAACCCCTGGACCCTGGGCAAGTTTGCAGTCACTTTAATCTGCTGAGTTATTTTTCTTTGCTTATAGATGGTTACCTTTTTAGAGTTCTGCTGCATGGAAAAAGGAAAGAGACAGAGAGCTGGCAAGAGAGAAAGAAAAGGAGAAGGAGAAGGAGAAAGGACAGGAAGAGGGAAAGAGAAAGGAGAAGGAAAGGGAGGAGAGGGACAGGAAGAGTGAGAATCTTAGTGTTTCTTCTTTTTATACTATCCTAGGTCTGTTTCTTGGTGATATTGAACATTTGTTAATGTATTTATTGGTTAGTTGCACCTTCAAAAGGCCCAATCTCCTAACGGAGCTGGATCTACTTATGTGTGCATGGGCCAATCACCTCTGGAGCTCTGCCTCTGAGTCCTTGAGAATTTGAAGTGATATTTCAAGTAGTGGATACTGTTAACGGTCTCACGCTACTCACTAAAGACTTAGCCCAAAGATTAGAGGACTATGCTCCTGAAAAAAATTAAACCAATTGTTTTTATTTTTCCTTGAGTTCATCAAACTGCCCAGAATTTTTGATACTATTGTCAGTTATCCCATCCAGATTTCCTTGTTCAAATGATACAACTTCCTGAATTATTATTATTATTATTATTATTATTATTATTATTATTATTATTTTGTGTTTTGGAGACAGGGTCTCGCTATGCAGTTGAGGCTGGCCTTGAGCACAATTTTGTAGCCCAGGCTGGTCTCGAACTTGCGTCGATCCTCCTGAGTGCTGGGATTACAGGTGTGAGCCACCACACCTGGCCAACTTCCTGAATTATGCTATCTCTTCTTTTAAACCTAAGGGCTTTTTTATTTTAAAGAAAATAAAAATAATAGACAAGGTATTAGAAATGATACAGAATTTTTAAAATATGATAGGTATTTGACAGTGGTTGTTACATTGTACACTGCTGTCTTTAATGTAATTGTTCACATTGTACATATAAACATATAAAATTGGTCAAAATAAAAACTTTAAGCGTTAATTATTGCCTTCAAAAACCTGATAGAAATTAGTAGCACAATCATCTTAGATAAGATGAACATGCCTATGATAATGACAGCTTCAGATACAATTATGTAGTCTTTTCAGGTAGCATTTTTGGCTTGCTAAAGCTTGATATTAGACAATCACGTATTAGGTATTCCCACTGCCATAGAAGCCATATTAGAATTAGACAATAGGTAGTGTATATGTAAAAAACAAAACTCATTCCTTTTAAGTGTTGTTTCTTTTTCAAAATGAGATAGTATTTTTATCAGTGTGTATTTTTGCTTGCTTTTCCAGACCTACACCAAATTTATTCCCTTCCTGGGTAGCATTGCTACTCATTCTGTTGACCTAGAACACTTTGCTCTGAGTGTCATTAACAATAGCTTCATTATTGAAGACTCTAAAGACTGTGGCTTGCCACTTCATTCGGAATTTAATCAGGACATTAGGGAGACCTAATTCCTCTTACCTCTCTTCTCCCAGAATTAATTTCTCTACCTTGTCAATTTCAGAGATCTGTCCCTTACCTCATGAACTTCCTCAGTGGTTCTTCAACTGGACAATGCATGAAGCTAATCAATTTATTTTTCACATAATTCATGAAGTAAATGTATCATCCCGCCAGGAGCAAATTCAAATATTTCACACTTCCTTTTAACAAAAAATTGTTCGTTACTTTTTTAAAGGTGTCTAAACTTGATTCTGTTTCTTTTCTATAAATGTATATGCTATATTGCAAATCTTAGCTGAGCTGTTCTACCTGCTAAGTTTGGTGCATGTGGTTCTATTCACAAAGATATCTTTCTTTATTGTTTTCCTCATGTTGTGTTAAATTTCCTGAGGTCTTAGATTTTATGTTCCTCTCTTCCTAAGATACTAAAGGAATGCAAGCGATGGATATATTCAGTGATCTAGTACCATTGGTAGTAGCCAGAGTGAAACAGAATTTCAGCTGATTCTCAGCCTTCTTGCTCTGCACAGCTGCATTATGCAGAAAGACTTTCCTCACTTTCCTTTCTAGATATACAAATCATGTAACAGACTTCTTGCTCCAATTCAGTGCTTTGTGAAATTTTTAGTTAAACATAGGCAAAACTTACCCTTATAGTTTTAACTAAAGTTTATGGCAGTGGATTTTCTAAACCAAGTAGAAAACAAGATTCAAGGTCATAAAAATAAATATTTTGTTACAGCACACATAATATTGTCAATATGCATTCCATATTATCACTTATAATGTATTTAGTGATTCAATCCCAGAATCTGTGGCCACAAAATAGGCCCAAGACATGTAAGAAAACATTCTCCTTCAGCATTATTCCCTTTGGTCTTGATACATATTTGATGGGTGTGGTAGCAATGGAGAGGAAGGAGTGATTATTTTGATGCTATATTTTGAAAGGTTCTAGTAAAAGATGATATATACTCTGATTTCTAATAATAGCTGAGATTTTCAAGGATGAGGACTTCTATAGACCTAATATGTCATGTTTAAAAATAACATGTTGCTGATTATAGAACTTTGGTAAACATGAATAGGTGGTATACTGGAGATAAAATGTGTTCTTCATCTGGTCCCCTGAAAATAAACAATCATTTGGTGCTGTATCTTTAACAAAGTATCTACCACTTATGTGATGCAGATGGTATTTATTTTATTTATATTGAATCTTCTTTCTCTATCACTCTGAACCACCTACTGTTTCTAAAAATAAGGTCTGTGAAGCACCTATATCACATTCACCTATGCAATTTGTTATAAATGCAGATCTATAGAACTCCCAAAGGACATGTAATATAGGCTCTCTGAAATTTGTGTACATAATGTGCATGTAAAACGATCAGTAAGTCCATTAGTACTGGGGAGTTACTGCAATCTTTAAAGGATGTGACATAAATAATAGTGAAATTTTTATTCTAAAATTTAAAAATTGTGTGGTCTCTTATTTTCAAAAGCAATATTTCTGTTATTTTCTTTGGTGAGATTCTAAAAAAATAATGGCATTCCAGACAAATATAAGGTAATTCATTTTCAGTAATTCACACTTTTAACTAAGGCACTCTGCTAGCGTAGTGCCAGCATAAGCATACACACAGATCACTTGGGAGTCTTATTAAATTTAGACTCTGATAAAAGTTCTTGGGTGGGCCCAAAATCTTGTATTTCTTCCCAAGTCCTCAGATCACATAGATCCTGCTACTCTGTGGATTACCCTATGAGTAATAAGATCCTATAGCATTCAAGGGGACTTTTTTTTGGCTTTTTGTTTGTCTAAATTTGCAGGAGCTCTTCAATAGTCACAGCATTATTTTCTTTGGAAAAATAAGAGCAGCTCCATTAAGGTTCTATACTCAGAGCACCTCACAAGTGTCTTGTCTCTTGGTTTGATCTTATTCTGACACAAATTATCTAGAAGAATTAACTGTGCCTTGAATACCCTGAGTGATTTAAGTGTATAAGATCTGGAACTTTAAAAACACTTAACACATTTTTAAGTATGTGTGGCAATGAAAGAGCTCACATGTAAAGGAGTATGGTAGACATCCCAGAGAAAGTATCATATTTATTCTGGCCTAAGGGATGCATGTAGTCTGTGAATCTAGAAGAATGATGGATTAGTGGATGGGAGGAGCAAAAAGAGTAGCATGATCCAGGCACAGGAAAATAGATAGTACAAAAGGAATGAAATGTTTTGAAAAATATAAACTATGTCAAATTGTAGGCTCTGTAGAAAACATAGTCAAACCCAAGGTCAGTGTAGTATGAAATTTCCAAATTTTTGTCAATGGTATGGTGGTTTTTTTTTAATTTGCTTGAGGAGAATAGGGTAGCTGAAAGGAGATGTGGAGGATATGAGCTTCACATTGAACCAGGTATAAGTATCAGCCATGATATACAGTGGGGCAAAGGGCAAAAACCTTTTGTTCTTTTCTAAGAAAGTGCTGATCTGCTTTTTTATTTTTTGCAGGATTCAGCTCATGCCCTTGCATGTGCTAGGCAAGCACTTATTCTACTGAAATCTCCCCAGCCCCTGACCTGCTTTCTTTGATTATGGAGAAAAAAAGACATTGGAGAGTGTCAAGCAGCAGGTGGTGCCCACTGTTTCTTTAAAAGACAATATATGAAACACTGAAAATTTATTTCCCAATAAACTTGACTTTCTGAGTTAGGCCACAAAATGTGCCACACAATAAAAGCAGAAGAAACAAAGACACTTGCAATTGCCATTACACATAATCCAAGTAAAGCAATTCACTGTGGCTCAGGTGCAGATTTCCCGTCAATACAATTTATAAGGGTTCAGTTTCTAAAACTATACTTCCATATGACAGCAATTTTCTTTTTTTATTTTGTTTTGCTTAAAGTTGACTACAATTTTCAATCACAGTTATCTGTTCATCACCTGAATGAAGGAGATCCAGAAGACTTTCTTTATCTAATTCCTGAGATGCCCTTACATTATCTTTCACAAGCAAAGTTAACAATGATAACAGGAAAAATAAATTAATTAATTCAAAGATTAGGGTTTATCAAATGTAATCTCTGAAGGCTGCATGTTTTAATAAACATCAATTAAATGTTTTGAAGAGAGAGGTGCAGTTATCCAGAATTATCCTTTTTCCTCTACATAGCTAATTCCAGTCTTAACTGTTAAGCATTTTATGAGTTTTATAAATAATTCTGCCATCAATTTGCCATCCCAGAATATTATTTTAACATTTTTATTTTTAAAAGAAATTTAAATTTCATGAAATAAATTAAAACTAATGATGTCAAATTAACATGTCAAATGTGGAAAAAATGTTGAGTTAAAAATACTAATTTTAGTAATGAAATATCTTAAATAAACATTTCCTAATATGTGAGAATGTCAGTGTTTCAAGAGAAAACAATTCGCAACACAAATTAATTTGGAGAACTTTTTGTCAAACACATTTGTACAAATCCTTTTCATCATACTTCTCAGATGTTTGATTATGTTGTTATTTATGGCCAATCACAAAGAATGGGAATGCCGGGCGTGGTGGCGCACGCCTGTAATCCCAGCACTCGGGAGGCTGAGGCAGGAGGATCGATGTGAGTTCGAGACCAGCCTGGGCTACAAAAGTGAGCTTAAGGCCAGCCTGAACTGCATAGTGAGACCCTGTCTCAAAAAGCAAAAAAAAAAAAACAAAAACAAAAACAAAAAAAACAAAGAATGGGAATAGTTAGCAATTATAACTTATTTCTGAACTTTAAAAATAATATAAATATTGTTTCATCACTATTTTAATCATTCCTGTGTAAAAGCTGGACGCTGTGGCACACATCTGTAATTACAGGAATCAGGAGGCTGAGGCAGAAGGATCACTTTTTTTGTAGCAGAGGCTGGTCTCGAACTCACACTGATCCTCCTGCCTCAGCCTCCCAAGTTCTGGGATTACAGGCATGTGCCACCATGCCCAGCAGGATCGCTAAATAGTATGAGGCCAGCCCGGATGACATATCATGAGTTCAAGGCCAGCTTGCACTAGTCAGTGAAAACTTATCTCAAAATACAAAATAGCCTGTGTACAAAATATTTTCAACAATTTGAAATCATTCACTAATGTAGTAGAATAATCAGAAACTTTCAGCATTGGCAATGTATTCTGTAATTTCTGTATCGGATGTGTAAATTCAGTGTGATTAAACCAATTTGACTAATCCAAGAATACCTATCTATATGATCAACTCACAAACTGTAAATATAATTATAAGTGTATATGTGCAAAACAGGAAGTATGGAGTAAGGAGATTTATTTGCTTGTTGTGTTCTTCTTGTATATTTTAATTCCAAAGAGAAAAAGTAATTGGAGTACTTGTAATATAGCTACCAGAAACTGGGTAAAATTGAATATTTCTGCAGTATCTATAATAACGTTCACAAGGCTGAACAAATCATGATAGAAATGAGCCTTGAGTGTCTGAGTAGGCTTTGTAATCAGCAAATGGAAAAATCTCCATATATTTCCAGAAATATCATTCTTCAAAGTATCCTTGGGATCTATTACATATTATTAAAGCAATTGTATTTCTTTTTCTGGGTGTGACATTTTTATATCATAACTCTCAGCTGGCTTTTAGTACTCTGTTAGACAACCTAGTTTATAGAACTATTTTACTTATTTTAAGAGATCTCTAATAATGTAATCAGAGGTGATTTGGATATAGCTTTGAAGAAGGAGTCTTAGAGCATTTGAGTTAATAACATGCATTACCAAAATTCCATGATATTTTTATGATTCCAAATGTTCATTCTCTAATCAGTTATTATTGTACCTCTTGGTCCTTCTTACATGTAAGTATATGTACATTGTGTCGACTGGATTAGAATCAGTACTCTAATTTTACATACTATGAGAAATGACATCTCTTCATATAATGAAATACTTAGAAGCAATTTTCAGAAACTGTTAATGGACCTAAATTGCCTGAGGAATCAAATGGGCCTCACATGTGCCTGTAGTTTACAGTATTCTCGCTCTTATTTATTTTCAAGTTCCCTATCTCTATTGCACTTCTCTCGCAGTGATAACCTTAACAAATTTGTGGGAGAAAGCATATATGTATTTTTTAAAGTTTGCTGTTTTTAATGGGAAAAATCTGATACATATTTTATAATATCATTTCATAATGAATTGCTGAAAGAATCATACAAACGTGGAGAATGTCTGTCCACACATTAAAGACCAAGGAGTATGCTGAGAGCCTGGATCCCAAGAAGTCTAGCTGAAAACTTAGAGCCCCTAGTAATGCCTCCAACTAGTCCAACTGGAAGCCTAGAGTTCATGACAATGTCTCATGCAGGTCCACTTCATGAATCTGCAATGGAAAGCCCAAAGGGCAGTGGTGGAAGCTCAGAAGTTTATGCCAGAAGGATGAAGGATCTGTGCTAGTAGACTGAGGGATTTGCACTGGAACCAAGAAACACTAAAGTTCATAACCAGAGCTCCACTGGAAAGTACCACAACCATTCTCAGCTACAGTGAGATTTGAGCTCCTTCCCATCAAGAAATCTAATGGAAGAAGCTTCTTCATGAGGCCGAGCAGTGCACCATCTTGCTTTCCAGAGGAAGGAGGTAATGTTCAAGATGGACACTAAACCTTCACCAACATGAACTATAGCCATTTTTAGTGACAACGGAGGTCCTGAGCTCCTCTGCTGACAAGAACAACCTAGTTAATCAGGAAATCCAGCATGACAAGGTCGTTCAGCAGAACCAACAACTTTTCCAAACAGCATCCATAACAGTACCTCAACAATCTTCAGGTGGGTCTCACATACCCATCACCATGCTAGTTCAATTCAGGTGGGTATAACAAGTTGGTCACCAGTTAAAATTTGAATAGACAGATAGATAGAAAAATAGATAGAATTACCTAAATATATAATATTTCTACACATTATATATACAAATCAAATATGCATGGATATGTATATATGTACACATAGTTACTGGGAATGTAAACATATAGTCTCTCTGGAAGGTTTTCAGCAGTATCTAAATGTCTCACATTGCCTGTATATCTTTCCATAAAAATACATGTACACTTTGGTTTATCAATTCAACTTTTAAAGAATCTAATGTCCTATAAGTCTCACAGGTTGAAATATATGTGTACAAGAAATCCATTAAACTAATAAAATTGAAAATTTCTTAATCATTCATCCACAAAGAATATAAAAAATAGGGACAGATGTACATACACTGAAGTAGAAAGATATCAGAAAAACATTGTTCAAAAACAAATTTGTAGAAAAACACATATATCATAATTCTGTTATTTCTAAAATACTAAAGGAAGATAAGTATCAATATGGTAATTATTATCATTGATCACCAGTTGAGAGGGGAATGTGTTAGTACAGTGTAGGAACAAAGAATGAAAGGCTTGCCAAATTTATATATTATTTGTTTAATTTTTTATTTTTTACAAGTATATAATGTGTGTTGCAATGTTAATCCATTTAAAAATATTTTTCTGCAAATGTCTTTAAAGGATTAGTGTGAAAAACCATATGCACAGGGCTTGAGAGACAGCTCAGAGGTCTAAATGCCTGCCTGCAAAGCACAAGGCCCTGGGTTTGATCCCCTGTACTGCCCCAGAACCCTGGTTGTGCCATACCAGTTACCAAGACCAGGATTGGTCACACATGCCTGTAATCCCAGCACTGGAGAGGCAGAGACAGAAGGATCAGTATGAGCCTGAGCTGCATAGTAAGACCCTGTGGCAAATCAATCAGTCAGTCAATCAGTCAATCAATCAATCTTTTTAAAAAAAAACATATGCACAGGGAAAAATGAATTGTGAATTGTTTGTTATTTAGTTCTCTGTATAGCTTAAGCTATTATTATGCAGTAATACTCCTATTTATTTTAGGTCTTAAACCAGTGAATTATCTATTTTTTTGTGAATTGCGGTATAGTTCTCAGATATATATGTGTATATATATATATATATATATATATATATATATATATATATATATTCTCAAATAGAACCAAATATTTGTTAGTATACAATTCCCTCCCTTTGAGTGCAAGTATAATCAGTGATGCTAGCCAATAGTGTATGACAAAGGTGATGTGGTTATTCCAATAATTTATATAGGTGGCTTATTTCACTAGCATTTAGTAAACATTTCTATCTCTGTTTCTCATTCTCTCTTTGTCTGTTTTACATTCTATTTCTCTGTCCCTCTGTCTCTGTCTCTCTGTCTCTCTGTCTCTGTCTCTGTCTCTGTCTCTCTGTCTCTCTCCCTCTCTCTCTATCTGTCTCTCTCTCCCACCCCACTGTCATATTCTAAGTAGACTTATGGACGGGAACATGTGACAAGAACCACAGAGCTGTAAAACAAAATGTCAGCTCCAGTTCTATAATCAAAGGAACCAAACTCTACCAACAATTTCATACACTCAAAACAGGATCATTAGATGAGATCTTGGTCCCAGTTGACATAATAACTTTATTGTTGTGCTAAACAAAGCACAGAAACCAGTTGAATGTGTCCAGACTCTTGACTAATAGTATCTGGGTGATAATGAATGTTTCTTATTGTTTAATTTCTTAGGTTTATGATGCAAAAATAAAAATTGGTAGAATTATCTTGTTCTAACAATCTGTCTGATATTATACTAAATAGTAGAAGAGAAGAGAAAGTTCCAGATTAGGTGTTTGGTCTTCTTATTCTAAAGCTACAATGCTACTAAGTACATATATGCAAATAATCACTTATCTCATACAGTCTTCACCATACTCCTATGAAGTACCGTATGTAAAGCTATACCTTTTAAGAAGTAACAAAATTTTATACAGGTGAGAATGCTGCTGTAGTGTTCTATATATTGTGTCAACTTGGCTGAATGCCTGGTGTTCAATACATTGTATGAATTTTGCTGCATTGCCTGGCAGTTCCACACTGTGCGTTGTGAGGGCCCTGGCCCAGAATAACTCAGCTGAGAAAGGGGTTGAAGAAGAATTCATCTTTATACTTCATCAGACAAACTTCAATCTTTACAGTGAGCTTAGACTTTATCTCCTGGCTTCCAGCACAGACTCTTCAGCCTTCAGATTGGATCTTTACACTTTCTGAAGCAGACTCTTCTGTCTTCCATTGCAGACAGAATGGCTAGCTGTTAGAAACCATTAGAAACCATCAGAGACCATTAGAGAAGGAATACTGCAGTGAATATAAAAGCCTTTGGACTGAATTGTTCCATTGGTAGTGTGCAGACACTTTTGGCAGACTTTCTCATCTGATGCTGGGACTGAAACATCTTGTGCTATATATGTTCCCTGTATTATATCTGTTCCTCTAGTAAAACCCTGACTAAAACAGAATATGGTACTGGGAGTAGGCCTAGAGAAAAGAATATAGTGATGACACTTTTTAACGGCCTTAAGTATTCCTGGAATTGGCTTTGAGATTTGATGAGACCTAAAGACACCATGGTCTCTTCTGGTATTAAGGAACATATTAATACTCCTTGGCATGAGGTTTTTAACCTAACATGCCATATAGATCCATTTGATTACCCTAATTCACCACTTGTGAGATCTCAGGAATTTAGAGATTCCATGTTGTCTTAGTTACCTTTTACGCGTTGCTGGGACAAATTCCCGACACTCAAAATGAAGGAAGGAAAGGTTTATTTAGCTCACATTTCATGGAGGTTTCAGTCCATATTCAGCTGGCCCAAGGCTGAGTGGAACAGGGCCGAAAGTATCCAGTTCATGGTAGCAGAACAGCAACAAAATGGTGGCTGAGCTAGCCAACTAAACAGGGCAGTAACAGGTCAAGCCTGTCTCTCTGTCCTTCTTTATATTACATTCAGGCTCCCCACCTCAGCCTCTGCCTTAGGCTACACTCATAATCCCGGAAGTACTTAGACCCATAATCCCATTAGTACTAAAACACATTATCCCAGGGATCATGGATCAAGCCTCAAACTCTAGAATTCCCCGCCCCTTGACTCATGAGGCTTTGGGGGAACAACTAGACATAAACCATAACACATACAGAAAAATTTTGAATTTCTTTGGCAAAACATGGAATATAGTGATGCCAGCTGGTTTATCTAAGCCTCATTGGGTAAACTTTTGAATGAAAATAAGGAGTAAGAAGATACCATTTCCTGCCTCCAGACTCAAATAAAAATGTAAAAGTTTCTAAGTGTGTCCTCACAGAATCAGCCAATGTCTGTTCTGCTGTCAAGGGTGAACAAGTGCTGCCACTTGACCTTTGCCACTCTGGGATCCAGTCAAGGCTAATGCCCTTAAATTTCTTAGTTGAGTAACTACTGTTCCCATGGTAAGGTTTGGTTGAGGTTGCAGAGACCCAAATGCATTCCCTCATAATTCGACTGGCTCAACTGCAATGTAAATTAATTGTTCAGCCTCAAAGGCTATTTGAAGCAAAAGTGAGGGCACCAGGAAAGGAATGGGATCCCATGAATTGGAATGGAGATGTGTAGAAGGATTCTAAGGAGGCTGAGGATGTTGAGTTTTTAGATGTTAATGAGATTATTTTGTGTGAGGAAGAGACTTCACCACCCACTATGCAGAGGGATCATTGGCTTTACCCTCTGCCGTGTTAGTGTCCCCTAATATATCTGGAGAAAGCAATCCTGCATGGAATGAACAGAATACTGGTGGGACTCCTCTGGACACACCCTCAACACCCACTTTTGTCTCTAGGCCCATAACCAGGCTTCAATCACAGAAGTCACCTAAGGTGAAGTACATAAGGTGATCCATGAGGAAATCCATTATTTTTCCAAAGACCTGCTTGAGTTTTCTCTTATAAACTGAGGCCTAAGGAGCAAACTTGGGAATGGATTTCATGAGTGTGGGATAATGGCAGAAAAACATACACCTGCATCAGGCTGAGTTTGATGATATGGACTCACTAAGTGTGGCCTCTGAATTTAATGTTGTCGTTTGTGGAGTAAAGAAAGGTGTTAATAGCCTATTTGTCTGGTGGGCACAAGTGTGGCTCAAGAGATGGCCCACGGTGAATGAGTTAGAGATGCCTGATATTTCATGGTTGACTATAGTTGAAGGAATCCAGAGAGTTTGGGAAATGGGAATGCTAGAGTGGATCTGTCCTGTTAAACCTAATCCTCCACATTTGGATGATCCTGAAAACATGCCCTTCACTAACACTTTGAGTAACAGATTTGTGAGGGGAGCACCAGCATCCCTGAAGAGCCCTGTCATTGCTCTTCTCTGTATGCCAAACCTTACCATGGGAACAGTAGTTACTCAATTAAGAAATTTAAGGGCATTAGGCTTGACTGGATCCCAGAGTGGCAAAGGTCAAGTGGCAGCACCCTTGATCACCCTTGACAGCAGAAGTAGAACAATGACCAGACATTGGCTGATTAGCCATGGTGTTCTCAAAAGTGAAATAGATGGGAAGCCTACAAAATTTTTTGCTAGATTTATATAAATGAAAGTATTTAGGGGAAAAAGGTCAGATACCTACTTCAAACCATGGTAATAGGTAATCCCGGCCCCTCAACCAGTTCCCAGACTTGAGCCAGTTTACAGACCCAGAACCCCTTGAATGATGGGGAGACCAGGTCTCCTTTGGGAAGGATCCTAATGTCCCCAGAATTTGTATACTAATCTTTTTCCTATCGTTCCCCAGAGGGACCTAAAACCTTTTGCCCAAGTGATTGTACACTGGGGAAAGGGGAATGATGAGATATTTTGGGGACTACTGGAGACGGGTTCTGAACTAACCCTGATTCCAGGGAATCCAAAATACCACAGTGGCTGTCCAGTAAGAGTAGGGGCCTATGGAGGGCAGGTGATCAGTGGAATTTTAGCAAAGGTCAGAGTCACAGTAGGTCCAATAAGTCCTCAGTCCTGTAGCTATATCCCCTGCTCCAGAATGTATAATTGGGATAGAATTGGCAGAATCCTCACATTGGTTCCTTAACCTGTCATTTTAGGGATATTATGGTTGAAAAGGCCAATTGTAAGCCACTAGAGTTGTCCTTGCCTGGTAAAATAGTAAACCAAAAGCAGTATCACACTTCTGGAGGGATTGTAGAAATTAGTGCCATCATCAAGGACCTGAAGGATGCAGGGGTGGTGGTCCCTACCACATCTCCTTTTAATTCTCCCATTTGGTCTGTGCAGAAGACAGATAGGTCTTGGAGAATGATGGTACATTACAGTAAACTGAACAAGGTGGTGACTCCAATTGCAGCTGCTGTGGTACCAGATGTGGTTTCCTTGCTTGAGTAGATTAACACATCTGCTATTAGTTGGTATGCAGCTGTTGATTTGGCAGGTGATTTCTTCATACCTATCCATAAGGAGCATCAGAAACAATTTGATTTCACGTGGCAAGGCCACCGATATACTTTCACTATCTTACCACAGGGGTATATTAAATCTGCCCTGTGACTCAACTTAGTTCATAGTTTACTTGAACTTTACTCTTCCTCAAGGTATCACATTGGTCCATTACATTGATGATGCTGTGCTGATTGGACCTAGTGAGCAGGAGGTGGCAACAGCCATGGAGTTTTCTTCTTCTTTTTAAAATTACTTTTTAATAAGAAATCACAATGTGACAGTTTCAAAACACGTTAGTACTAGATTCCCAATAATTGACACAATGCATATTGTTTTCCTCATCATAGTTATGCAGAGCACAGGGTGCAGACATGATAAATCTTCCAATGGTTATTAGTACAATAGACTTGTTCTCTTTGATCTGAGAGAAGGTAGTTGTATACATAGTCAAATATTTCATAATTGCAGTGGGTTATAGGCAAAACCAGCAATGTTGGAAGCTGTTGACTAGAGCCTTTTACAGCTCACCATACTAAACTGTCTTTATATTTTATGTGTCATGTTTACACTTTTCTGCTGGGTGGTTACAGGCAAGTTAAAGCAAGAGCTGTATAACAAAACATGTAGTTTTTGTATCTCCCAAGGTCAGTCAAATCCCCTCAGGATTTACTTTGGAACCATGTACAGTGCCTTGTAGAACTGCTGTCAGTGTCAGTCGTGTGGATGAGTCACAGTCATTGCTTGACCAGTTTGCTCTCTGTGAAAGTCCTAGTGAATGCTTTCTCTCTAGGTGATTCTTCTTAGGCACACTATATACCTTCAGTCTCTTTCCTCTGTGGTCCCTTAATCTCTTTGAACAGAAAATTTGGGAAACCACTGAGTTATAGGATGTAACAGCACAGGTTCCGTTCTGTCCTGTCCTCACTGACCTTAAAGGGTAGGGCCAAAATATTGGCTATCCTTGTAGCCCTAATTTTTCTCTAATTTTTGATCTGTAAAGTTATATACTTAGCCCTCCAGAAGAAAAGATTAGTGATACTTCTACTCTAAAATATAGGTGTTTCAGCTTAATATCATTGTCTTTCTGAATATCAAATATCTTACACTTAACTAGGAATTGGTATTTTCCATAAATCATTGATAATCTAATAAATCTCCATGGAATGTGATAAAAAACAGTTACACATTTGTACACAGATATTTAGAAATATAAGCATGTACCAAATTTTAACCTGTCCATCTTTTGGCATTTTTCCTGTTCTCTTACTCTCATTTAGTACCCTTTTTTGTTTTCTTGTAAATCAATCATTTACGTGAGAGAGAATATAACAGTAATTGATCTCACCCTAGAAAGAATGGCTATCATAAAGAAATTGCCCAGCAAATCCTGGAGAAGCTGTGGGGGAAAAGGAACCATTCTCCACTGCTGGGGGGAATAGACTGGTGCAACTGTTATGGAAAGCAGTGTGGAAGCACCTTAAAAAAAACTAGAGCTGGAAATACCAACATGGATTTGTTAGTGTAGCATTTGAGAACCAGAGATGGGAAATGAATCCCACAAAAATTCAAGGTCCTTCAACTTCAGTGAAGTTTCTAGCAGTCCTTTTGTATGGAGCATATAGAGATACTTCTAAGGTAAAAGACAAGTTGCTGCATCTTGCTCCCCCCATGATCACAGAGGAAGCACAGTGCCTAGTGGGCTTATTTGGATTTTGGAGGGAACATATTACTCATTTAGGTATCCTACTATGGCCCATTTTCTGAGTGACTGAGAATGCTGCTAATTTTGAGTGGGGCTCAGAACAGGAAAAAGCCCTGTAATAGGTCCAGGGTGCTGTTCAGGCTACTCTGCCCCTGAGACAATATGATTCAATAGATCCAATGGTACTTGAAGGGTCAGTAGTAGATAGAGATGCTGTTTAGAGTTTCTGGCACACTCCCATAGGTGAATTGCTGTGGAGGCCTTTAGGATTTTGGTACAATGCTTGACCATCTTCTGAAGACAACTACTCTCCTTTTGAGAAATAGCTCTTAGTCTGCTACTGGGCATTAGTGCAAACTGAACATTTGACTATGGGACACAAGATCACCATGAGACCCAAGTTGCCTATCATGGCCTGAATATTATCTGATCCATCAAGGCATAACATTGAACATACTCAGCAACAGTCCATCATTAAATGGAAGAGGTGCATTTGTGGCAGAGCCAGGGCAGGCCGAGAGATTACAAGTAAATTACAGGAGGAAGTTGTCCAGATAGCTATGGCCCCTACATCTGTTGTTTTACCTTCTGTTTCTCCTAATGTGCCAATAGTATTGTGGGATGTACCATATAATCACCTGTAAGAGGAAGAGAAGGCTATAGCCTGGTTTACAGATGGCTCTGCATGCTATGAAGGCACCACCCACAAGTGGACAGCTACAACATTACAGCCCGTTTCAGGTACATCACTAAAGGATAGTGGTGCAGGGAAATTATCACAGTGGGCAGAAATTCAGGCAGCATACCTGGTAGTATATTTTGCCTGGAGAAAGAAATAGTATATCATCACATTGCCAGATGTGTGACGATATACTGACTCATGGCCCATAGCCAATAGTTTGGCTGGATGGTCAGGAAATTGGAAGGAGCATGATTAGAAAATTGGTGACAAAGATATTTTGGGAAGGGGTATGTGGATAGACCTCTCCATATGGGCAAATGATGTAAACATATTTGTTCCACATGTGAACGCTGACATCAGCAGAAGAGAACTTTCATAATCAAGTGGATAAGATGACTCGTTCTGTGGATAGTGGCCAACTTCCTTCCTTGGTCACCCCTGTTATTGCCCAGTGGGCCCATGAACAGATTGCCCATGGTGGGAAGAATGGAGGTTATGCATGAGCTCAGGAACATGGACTCCCACTCACCAAGGCTGATCTGGTTACAGCTGCTGCTGAATGCCCAATATGCCAGCTACAGAGGCCAACACTGAGTACCTAATATGGCACGATTCCCTGGGATGATCAGCCTGTGACCTGGTGGCAATTTGATTATATTGGAACACTGCCATCATGGAAGGGACTGCACTCTGTTCTCACTAGCATAGACACACAAGCATTTCAGTTCATCAGATGAACTTCAGTCTTCACAGTCAGTTGGGACTTCATCTCCTGGCTTCCAGCACAGACTCTTCAGCCTCCAGATTGCATCCTTCTGCTTTCCATAGCAGATTTTTCTGTCTTCCATTGCAGACAAAATGATCATTAGAGACCATTAAAAACGGAGAGAAACCATTAGAGCCCATTCTAAATGGAGCACTGCATTGAGTATAAAAGCATTAGGACTGAATTCTTCAGTTGGTAGTGTGCCATCGCACTCAGGACACTTGCTCATCTGACTCTGAGACTGGTATATCTTGTGTTAAATCTGTTCCTTGTATTACATCTGTTCCTCTAGTAAAACTCTGACTAAAATGACTGCTAAATAGCTAAGTCAGGATTCATACTCAGAGCCTATGTTTTGCTGGTTGTGAAAAAGTGAAAAATCAACAAACAAACTATAATTTTAAAATCTCATTTCTCTTTCAAAATATAATTCAAAAATCAATAAAGATAAGAAGTTGTTATTCTGGTGATCCACCCAAATTGTAATTTTAGTCGTTTTAATTTTCTTTACCCCAAATATGTTAGATTGTCCAAAACTAATTTAAAGATATTTAAAACAGAATTTCAGCAATTATAGCAGAGACTAGCTAGAATGTGCCTCGTTATTACATGGCTTTATATATTCTTCCATTCTTCTTTTCCCCCTTTTTTTCTTTGAAAGTTGACATATTGCATATTGTCCTCACAATCATTCTATATCCTTAATTACAATGCATGGAACGCAGAGCTAGATTGGTGAGATGAGCTTTAGGAGGCTTAGATTCAATAGCCTCCAACGTCACAAACTTCACTGGTGGCACACTGCAGTTGCAAAACCTTTGATTGTATATGTATCTGCTTCCTCTTAGTCCAAAGGGAAGTATATTCATTCCTGTTTTTTTCTTTCTTTCTTTCTTTCTTTTTTCTATGCAACATTAATAGGGAGGTGGGTCATGCAAACACACTGCACTCTATAGAATTATTCTTCCATTCTTATGATTTCTTCTTGAATTACTCCCTAGTACAGTAGCAGCCAATAACACTTGGAAGAGGTATTTTTTTTTAATATCAGGAAATCAGTCACATAGTTTCTTCTTTCAAAGGAAGTAACTAGAAAACTAAAAAGCCAGAAGCACAGAGCTGCATACTAGAATATACCACGATCAATGTAATCATCAATAGGCAAGTTGAGATAAACATCATACTGACAGGATATGTAGTTGAAGAAGGCCAGAGGAAGAATGACTCAATTTTATTTTCCCATGGGCAAAGGCAGAAACAGTGTCATCATGAACAAATTAAAGTCCTACCAGAAAGCATTTGTACAGTGTGCAATGCCAGAAAGCAAAGGGCAAACCACTAATCTCAACAGATAATAATTAGAAAAAAAAAAACAGTGCAGAAAAAAGATTAGAATGCTAGGACAAAAGGACATTAGGAAATATTACTGTCAACTATGTTGACTCTTCTAGAATGTGCATTTTGACTGATTTTTATAGATTGTGATTTTTCTTACGGCAGGCAGTGAGAATTGACATTCCAACACCAGGAAAGCCAAGTTTAATTAACTCAAGCTTCTGAGCACAGAGAAAACCAGAGAGCAAGAAGAACTTTCAATGTTATAGCTATGGTTTGCTATTCACATGCACTGCTTTTATTACTTCTTCACCATATAATGTGAAAATTGTTGCTACAACAAAATGATTTCTGTAGTGAAATTTACATCACATTTTATGAGCATCTCTCTTCTTTCTGTTTCCCTATCAGAATCAACATAATGTATAATTTGGCCCTTGAGATCAGAGCCTGAGATCAAAAGAAACAAGATTAGATTGTTGAAGAACTCTACTGAATAATAAAGAATATTGCAAGACGAATTAACAGATTCTCTGAGAACTTTGGAAAACTTTAAGTTTATATATGGTTAATTAGGACTGGGAGGGTAGAAAACAATGAGTGAGCAAAATATGTCTTCCATATCAGGTGCACATACATACATAGCACAATAATAAAGTCATAACATTAAGGTAACACACAATAAACATCAAATCTCTGCTTCCATCCACATCACAGTACTCTTCTAGGTTCCTTTATCTCTTCATATCAGATTTACTATCTTGTTTATCAATTCAGAATATGGTCATAAAAACATACTGAGTCCTACTCTGATGATTAATCCACAACTCAATAATCGTTTCTTATCATAAAGGCAATTTGTTTTATTTTAGAATGCCACTATTTAAAATTTAATTTTCACGAAATGTTTGGAGGGACATTGGTTGTTTTGAATGATAAGGAAAATGGCAATTCTGAGAGCTGTGAAGACTATGTCAGGAGCAACTGAAGGGATATAAGCACCTAATTATGAATTTCTTGAATGTGCTACTTGATCAGCAGTAACTGGACTTCATTAGTACAGTGGGCCTCACCTCCAGTTGTTCTACAAAAACAAATCAAGGAAGGATTTCCAAGGTACATTTTCCTTTGAACTCATTATATATCTTAATAACACAAATAGTGTGATGTTGATTATAGCACAATGTAACGCTAAAATTATGTTCGGAATACATGTCACTCTTGTCTTTTTGATATGTACTGCTCCTGGTGTAAACTCAGTTACTGTCATTCTCTCAAGAGTAGTACTTGAAAATAAGAGACTGGGCCAAAAACCATATTCTTGACAGGCTACAATTTTGTATTTCCTTGAATTTCCAAATATCTGTGTCAAAATTGTGTAACTGCTAATATCACATTGTATGGAAAGTTATTAGAACATCAATGTTGGTCAGAAAATATCATTTCCAAGCTAAGTCAAAGATATTTGATACTCAGAAAGCCAGTGATGATAAGCCTAGTACCTATGTTATAGAGTAATAGTATCACAAAGCTTTTCTGCTGGAGGGTTCAGAATGTAAGTTGACAGACCGACAATTGGAGAAAAAGAAGGGCTATAAGGATAGCCAATATTTTGGCCCTAGCCCTTCAAGGTCAATAAAGTCCCAGGATATAAGAGAACCTGTGCTGAAATATCCTATAACTCAGAGGTGTCCCAAATTTCCTGGTCAAGGAGATTATGGGACCTCAGAGGAAAGGGATGAATGAACTGCAGTGCGTCTAAGGAGAGTCACCCAGAGAAAAACATTCTCTCAGGCTTTCACAGAAAGCAAAATGGCCAAGCAATGGC
>PVJA010032072.1:0-24400 GCA_004027025.1 Myocastor coypus
TGAGGCCAGCCTGACCTACACAGAAGATCATGTCTCAGAAAAACTACAACCTAAGCCCTAGTTTCTGATGTAATGTAAATTAGTCCAAATGTAAACAAGCCATTGAATTATGTCTAGTGTATATGATCTGTAAACCAAAAAGGAGAACCACTAGTTTTTATGGGCCACTGTTCTTAGCAGGCTGCAAAAAATTCAATAGAACCCTGAATGGTCAAACATCCGGTGCCAGAACAGCAACATGAAATTCAATTAAATAGCGGCATCTGATATTCTTCTCTAGGATCGTCTATTGGTTTGCATGGAGTGTGGGCGGGAGGGATGACAAAAGCCACAAAAACAAACTTGAAGTAAAGCACTGGAGCCCAACAAAAAATATATTTTCCAGAAGGTCTATGGGCCACATCTCCTAATTATTTTGTTCCATCCTCCCCAATGAATACAGAATTTCTGAAATAATGTTGGAGTTTAGAAGCAGATCAGCCCAGCTTGAATTGAGAATAACTCTTTATTAGTTAAAGACTCTACAGTGTGCCAAGAACAAGGGTACACTTTGGAAGGGATAATTCTGTGATGCCTCCAGGGAATGGATGATTACTCCAAAGAATATTTCCATTTCCAATTTCAAGGGGACTTTAATAAGGAAGGGATTTGAGCAGCCACCCTTAGAACGTTTCCAATCCTAGCACAACATCTATGACCTATTCTTAGTTTAGCAATTATTTTTAGATACCCAAGAGTCTTTCTACCAAGCTTGACTCTTACTTTTCCAATAAATAGCACTGGACTGTTTATTATACGTCATCTGTTCCACATCCATGAGAAATAAATTGAAATCCAGAATAATTTCCTACTATTATTGCTTTGACACTCTATTTTTATATCTAATAGTGAATGAGAAAAGAAACTCCTACTGTCAATTGCTTTAGGAAGCATCATGTAATGTTTCCAGAACATTCATTAATATTGGTTCCACAGAGTTTGGGATTGGCATTCTAGATATTTTACTGCTTCTAATTTTTAAAATACAAACACTTTTCAAATACCAAGACCTTTCTCCTTTGAGAGTTTCCAAGTGATAGCTATGAATTAATTAGTTTGAGTCATTTTTATAAACACACATGTTCTTCTCCTAGCTGTAAGCCAAAGAAAAGTTACTTTTCTTTTTTTGTTAGTTCCAATTGACCATATGACAATATGTGGTTATAGAATTGTTGGATCCTGAATTGAATTCTCAATTTTTAGTTGCAGAGTATGCAACAGAGTTCCTTCACTGTGGTTCTCGAATTGTCTTCCCTCCCTCCTTGTTTACCTCCTTCCTTCCCTCTCTTCCTTCTTTCCATTCTTAATTACTTATACATTTATTTATTTATTTGTTTGTTTAATTATTTATTTATTTATTTTTGGTGTTTTGAGACAGTGAGATGGTGTCTTTTCTGTAGTTCAGGCTGGCCTTGACCTCACTGTGTGACACAAGCTGGGCTTGAACTTGCAGTGTTTCTCCTGCCTCATTCTCTCCAATGCTGAGATTACAGGTGGGCATCACCTCACCTAGCTCCCTTCATACTTTCTGTGGTGGTGCACTTGTGTTTTATCTTCTTAGCAAATTTCAAACATCCAGTCCAGTGTGATTAACAGCAGTCATCATGCTGTACATCAACGGTCCAGGATTTGCTTATCTTGTATAGCCAAAATTTGTGTCTCTTTCGATCAACATCTCCTTACCCTGTCCCCTCCTATTATCACCGCTCCACTACGTCCGTGGGAGTCTAGTGCTGCAAGGAATGTACTCAGTTCACTTTGATAATCCAAGTCATGAGGCATTTTCTATGCATTGCAGACACCCCTGGCCCTGGTGTCTGGTAGCTTCCTAAGGTCTACCACCAAGATGATCCCACTCCTGGTTGCTATCTACTCCTGTGTGTATGGGGTTTTAGGACCCAAGACTACAGAAGAAATAAATAAGATCAGTGGAGAACAGCAAGCTTCTAGAGTGGGTTTTCTTGACACAGACTGGCTTTTAGTTGATCACTGCTGATTTTTCACTAAGTGCAAAGCAGTCAGTCCTTATACAAAGAAGAATTATAGCAGGAGGAAATGAAATTATTCTTGCCCTTTGGAAGCTTACACTCTAAATACACATCTAATTAACATGTAAGTAACTTTCAGGAGTTCAAGGAAATCTGGAAACACAAGCTAGGATGGAGGGAAGGTGGGCCACTTCAAAATACACTGGCAGTTTCTTTAGAGTTACTGAATTTTTTCCTTGACCTATCTTGTTCTACCTCACATGGGAAAGGAGTGACAGAAAATACCCCAGTTCAGGCAGAGAGTCTTCGTATTTGAGTCCCAATGACTTGGCCAATGGTAAGTGATCCCACATACAGTTATGGGTATTGCTATGATCTTTACTCTTGCCTCTTCAGCTAGAATATCACTTTGGAATCATAGGACTTCAGATCTCTGTCCCTAGGGGTGGGTATTTCATTGTGTTTTCTGTATTTTGTGAGGTATAAGGCCTGGGCGTGCAGACTGGCCTGAGGCAAGTGCATATCTGTAACTTCCATTCCCATGTTTCTCCATACGCAACACGTTCACGCCAAGGTGCAGTAAAGTGTTGTGACTTTGTGCAAAGGCTTTCAACCTGCACAACGAGTTCTCCAACTGCTGAACTTTGTCCTAAGTGACTCCTGTTCGAGATACCTTCGAAACAGGGCAAGAGGTTACCCCTGACCTTTCTTCCTGTCCCCAAAGCCCTCCTAGTCGTGACTGTGCTGTCTCTCTTGGAATTCTGGGCTCCTCTCATGTTCTTTCAGGGATACAGTGCTGTCCTGTAAGACGCTGATTACATGGAAACAGGAAATTGGACTGGGTGAGACAATTCCTAATAGGGTTCTAAAAATAGCGAATTGTTGAGGCTGCGTTCCAGTTTGGCTTTCTCTAACTGCACACACAGTCCTTTTCTGAACACTGTCTGCTGCGATGAGTAAGGTGCCTCGTGCAGGAGGACACACAGGGTGGTGAAAAGCTCCAATGTCACCAGGCTTAGTTAGAATAGACACCCGGGCCTGTCTTGTGAAAGCCAAGTGCCATAGCCTTAGGAAGGTCACTTTTGAGCCTGTCTCTGTGGATCTGACCGCTCAGAATGCCTGCTGCCATAATCTTGCTTCTGTCTCTCTGTCCCTGTCTCTGTGTGTCTCTCTCTGACCCAAAATGTGGCTATGTAGTCAAGACTGGCCTTGAACTGTCTGCAATCCTCTTGCCTCTTATGGGTGGGAAATGTAAGACCAGGTTCTTTGTCAAACTTTTAAAATTTATGATAATTGGACCCGGCAGGATGGCTCAATGGTCGAAAGCGCCTGCTTGGGAAAGATTGGGCGGCTTCAGGGACCATGGTTCGATCCCCGGCACCACATGCTGCACCAGCTCTGCCCTTGGGGCTGGCTGAGCCAGCCATAAAAATGATTGAATAAACAAACAAAGGTTCTGAAACAAGAAAAAATAAATAAATAAAATTAAAAATTCTAAAAAAAATTTTATGATAATTTTCCTCTCTAGTTGTACGTACATTACAGGTTTCTGAACAGCTAGGGAAGACTCTTACAAATGGAATTCCTTTTTCCTGCTTTCTTCAAATGTAAGCACAGAGCATGGCCCTAGCAGAGCATGGTCCTCCTGCTCAGGACTGTGATGGAAATACCCATGCTTGGAGGTGGTGCTCAAATTAAATGTTGAAACAGGGACATAATTAGATAACTGTCACAGATGGTTTTAAGCATTTCCTTCCCAGCAAAAGAGATTCTGCTGTCAATGAAAACCAATTTGTTATTGATTGAAAGGAAAGGAAATAACCCAACCAAACAATCTGCTGACGTGAGGACTCAGGGAGCAACAAAAGTGGTGTGCCATCTCAGGTGCTGGGAAGCATGAGACTGCTGGGGCCACAGGCTCACATGAGCGAGTAGGCTGACACTTTGGACCCATGTAGAGGGTGACACCACACCCGAGGCCAGGGGTCTTCAAGAAGGAAAGATCCCACCTTCCAACATAGGCAGCAAATGCCTGGATGACATCTTTATGAGGAGCACTTCCTGTGATGGGGAATAAAAGACCAATAAAATGCTATCTGTTGGGAGTCTGGAAATTGCCACCATATTGCCCTAACAGGAGGGTGACATCAGGACAAACAATGAGTTAAGGGCTGACACATTCACGTGGAGCCCACAGTAACTCCTATGCGCTTCAGTTGCTGTGGCTGTCACTCAGAGAAATCTGGGGGAGCAGACAGTTGATTTATTTAACAGCTTCCTGATCCACTGAGTGTTCTGTTTTGGAGAAGAAAAATTCTCCTTGCTTGGGAAGAGCTATTCTGTGGAAGAGGACAAACATGATTTATTTTGAACTTTGACTTCTTAGTGCCTTAGCTTGTATTTAAAGAAATGTAGAGTCTCTAAGGAAGCCAAGAATAAAATATGTTCAGTTGGGGGGGAAGGTTAAAGAAGAACTTATAAATTATTTCCTTTCAAATAATTATATGCAAAGCACCAGTGTTTTCTGAGATTCATCCATAGCAATTTAACCTGACACTCATTTTTCTTAAAAATTAATATTTTGGCTTTCTGGGACAGAAACAAAAGCCACACATTCTAATGAAATATAGCCACCAACACAGGTGCAAGTCCTGACATTACTGTAACCTGCCTTGTTGGTACATGCCCGCAATCCCAGTACTTGGGAAGCTGAGATAGGAGGCTCAGTGCAAGTTCAAAGCCAGCCTGAATGATATAGTGAGATCCTTCCCCAAAAAGTAGGCAACAAACAAAAAGGTATCAATATCCCTGAAAAAAATGTATGATGTGCCACAAGCATTATTTTCCCATTAATAAATGAACCTTGTGCTTGTTTTTCTCACAGAAAGAAAATTTTTATCTGGCATCTTTGTAGTCTGAATATGCCTCTAAGCAACTCAATTGTTTTTTGACAGATCTGCTTGTAGCAACATCCTGTGGTTCAGGAGGAGCCCTCTGAATTATTGAATTGTTCATTTCTCTGCCCACAAAGTTTCTCACATCAACTGGTTTACCATGGGGGTGCACAGATATAATGGCAAACAAAGAGAGAGCACAAGGCTCATAAGGTTTTTTTTTTTTTTTTTTTTTTTTTTTTTGTCTTTTTGAGACAGGGTCTCGCTATGCAGTTGAGGCTGGCCTTGAGCTCACTTTTGTAGCCCAGGCTGGTCTCGAACTCGCACCAATCCTCCTGCCTCAGCCTCCCGAGTGCTGGGATTACAGGCATGAGCCACCACGCCCGGCTTCATAAGGTTTTTTAGAAGGAATATTCCAGAAGCCTGGGCTCTGGAGTTTTGGGTCAGTCAAGTCTGCTAACTTCTCATCTCTCTTTTACAGGGAATTAGAAGTTGACATTCATGACATTTCTGAGAATGAGCCAGGCATAAAAGAATTTGATAAATGCCCTGATAAATGCTTTCTTGGCATCCACTGTACTGTGTGTTTCGGGTAAGAGGAGACGATTGAGAGACTGCAAGTGGTACAGAGTTGGCAGTTTTAACTGAGAAGTAAAAGTTGCTTATTTGCCACACAAACCAAAGATATTCACATGGCCTTCTTATACCTGGCGGCTGCAAGCTAACCTATGATAACCTGCACCCAGCATGCTGGCGATGCTTCTTGGGGGACAAAAACATTCCCTGGCTAGAGAACCACTAGGCTTCTGTATTTTCATTTTGAGAATTCAAAGGAATCAGTCTATAATTGTAAAACCACTTAAACAAGGCAGAGGGTAAAGATATATTGGCCAATAAGTATAAGGAAATGTACCCAGGAACTTTGGCCCCTAGAGAATCAAATGAAAACCACACTCACAGGGCTGAGGAGATAGCTCCATGCATGGCACAAGTGGCTGCCTGGCAAGTGCAAGGTCATAAGTTCGAACCCCGGTCCCACACCAAAGAAAACCACACTCACTTGGTTAGCTGTCATCAAGCAGACACTAGCAAGTGTCGACAAGGAGGTGGCCCCATAGTGAGATGGCCAATAAATGTAGCTGCTTGTTATTTGGCGTACGCTTGGCAATTCTCTTCTGGTCCTACAGAAGAGCCAGGACTATTACAGTGTTACCAGAATACATTTGAGAACATTTTCACTTAACCCAAAATTAACTTGATAATTGTTATTCACTCTCCATTTTGCCACAAACTCTTCTCCTCCATCCCATGGTAACCAATATGTGACCTTTCATATCTGGCTTCTTTTGTGAGACACTATGTTAAGTCCAATGTTGTAAAGGTTCATGCATATTATGGGATATACTGGTACTTCATTCCTTTCTATGGCTTAATAATATTCTACTGCACAAACACACCACCTTGTGTTTAGCTTATTATCAATTAAGAGATATTTTTGTTGTTATGAATAATGTTCATACAAACATTCATGTGAAAGTGTTTGTGTGTATACCACCTTTCAATTATCTTGCATTACACTCAGGAGGAGAATTGTAGGATCATATTTTCATTCCCTGTTTAATTTTCTAGAGAATCGCATCCCACAGTGGCTTCTCCATTTTACACTTCCACCAGCAGCAACATCATTATTAGCAGTCGCTGTTACTGTCTATTTGATTTCATCCATCCTTGTGAAGGTGAATGAAATATCCTTTTATGGATAGGGACGGGGGCTCTCTATGGCTGTGATGGATGCGATCAACCTTCTGTGAAAGAGAAGCCTAGACTGGAGGGAGAGGGAGGGAGGGGGGATGGAGGGAAGGAAGAGAGAGAGAAGAGGGAGAGAGGAAGTGGGAGAGGCAGAGAGAGGAAGTAGAGGAAAGAGAGGGAAAAGGGGAGAGCACTGAGGAGGAACAAAGAGAGGGAAAGGGAGATGGGCTAGGAGAGGAAGAGGGAGCGGGAGACTCGTTATGCAGTTCAGCTTGGCCTTGAACTTGGTACAGAGCTCTGATTGGCCTTGAACTCAGAGTGACCTTCTTGACTCAGCCTCCTGGGTGCCAGCATTACGGGCATGTACCATCATGCCCAGCTAGTTTTTCATATATTTTTAATTAAGTTGGACTGAAATAGATTTGGATACTTTTTCAGACTTTTACTACACCTGAACTCAGTTTAGGCAGGGGATCCCCTAGGATCTGGAAGGTAGAGCAATAAAAAATTAATATTTAGATTGTTATATGCTGGACATGCATTGACCATGAATATGAACTATTTCCTCTCTTTTATTTATGTTTTTTCAGAACTGGGGATTGAACTCAGGTCCTTGCGTGCAAGCGCTTATTCTACAGAGCTATCTCCCCAGGCCCTATCCCCCCATTTTATTTACCTTAATCTCAAGTATGTTCTTAAAGTCTTTGTCATTGATCTTATTAAACCTTTTCGAACCACTTACCACCTTTAGGATTAATTATACTGTCTAGAATGGCATTAGCTGAAGAAGAAACACGTATTAGTAACATTCTTACTTATACACAGTGGATAAAAATACTAAGTGTAAGACTGCAGCAAACTTGTCACTTAAAAAGCTTTAACTCACTAATTAATTCCTGCAAGTGCTCTAAGCAGTAAGAATATGCAAGTCAAAATCACTGCAATCAAGGTTTCATTCCATGTGGTTTTTGCAACACAAGAAGTAACTGAAGAAGCTCTTGGTAGAGAATTTTCTAGCCTTCTTGGTGTAGCCTGTCGGGAAGCAAGGGATGGAGACCCAGTGCAAATGCAAGACTGGTCTAGTGATTCTGCCTCAAGTTGTTTCTGATGCCAAGAGGAAAAGGATCAGCGAGCTGGGCGTGGTGCTGGATGCCTACGATGCCAGCATTCATGGGGCAGAGGCAGGAGGAGGGGTGCAAATTTACAGCCAGTGAGTTCGAACCAGCCAGAATGACACAGCAAAACTTTCTTAAAAAACAAAAACAAAACAAAGCAAAAAAAGGGTCGGGGGTCAGGGAACGTGTTAGGGATAACAAATGCAGATCCACATGGCTGTAAAATTGTCTACTTACTTGATATGAAATGACTAGTTCACTAAACAGAAACTTTCAATGTAATATTATTAAATCATGGTGTCCAGGCCCTAGGTCCTCTTGGGTGAGCCCAAGAGCCTGGAAACTCAGTTCCTTTTTCTCTTAATTGGTTTAGATTGGCATTATATAGCTGGAGGACTCTGAGAACAGAAGGTGAAGGAGGAGGCTGGTAAGTTTCCATCTCATATGAATTCTAATGACTTGCAAAAGTAGCTCTTTACAAATTAAGACATGAAAGATTTTGAAGAAGACTTTACTTTTCACTTTGGATATTCCCCAAGCAGAACGTATACACGAGAAGCAGCAGTGGTCTCATCAGCGGTAAGAACTGAAGTTTAACTTTGATTGGCAAGTGGTCCGACTTTCACACAGAGGAGAAAGCTGTTAGGGACCAGCTCCTCTTACCTTGAGGCAGAAAAGGACTGAATGCACCAGAACAGATGGTATTTCTCCCTGCAGGCATCAAGGGGGAAAGCTGGGCTTAAATAGATGAGCAAGAGATTGCAAACAGAAACAGAAATTTTTACCTCTCTTTCACTTTTGCACTCCCAAGTGGCCCTGTTTTATCATCTTATGTACCCAGCTAAGAGGTGAAACAGGAATGCAGAGAGTCAAAGTTTAGGTGGCTCTGGTTAAAAATGACATTGCACTTAGGTGATGGCTGTTTTCCTTTGTCAGTTTCTGTGGTGATGTTTCTTGGACAATATGATAACAGTAATGTGGCCAAGAGCTCGCATAATAATAGCCAATGCATTATATATAATGGTGAATATAATTTAGTAGTCATTTAAATGCCAATATTTACTGATTTTACATTTATTTGTTTTATAACACTGAAGACTGAACACAGGTAGCTCTGAAATACATCTCTGTCACATTTTTTTAAAGATCAAATCTCACGAGGCTGTTCATGCTGGCTTTGAGCTCACTACTGAACCCAGACTGGCCTCAAAGTTGCTATTTTGCCACTTCAACTGCATGAATAGCTGGGATCGCAGGTTTTTGATACCATTCCTGGCTCTGTTATTTAGTTTTTGGACTGCCTTTCAGAATAAGCAGAACCTCTCCATATCTTATGCATTTAATGTTTAGCAAGTTTCCAAGGTGTGCCTTATAATATCAGCTCCATAGATAAAGAAACTGAATGTCAGGAAAGGTAAATGGCTCTGTAAAAGGCACAATGCTAGAAAATACCAAGACTCCAATACAAAGGTTAGCAAACTTCTGCTTCTTGGACAGCACACATACTAGGAATTAACAAAGTAACAAGCCCTTGAGCCAAATTTAGCCTGTGACTTGTTTGTGCTTCTCTCTCTCTCTCTCTCTCTCTCTCTCTCTCTCTCTCTCAATGGTTTTTACTTTATTAAATGATTTTAGAAATAGGAGCAAAAGCATGCAAGCACATTTCCAAGATGGATGAAGTGATTTATTAGAATTTCCATTAGTTTTATGAAAATAACAGCTCATGTGTAGAATTTTCCTCTTGACTAAGTCTATATAGATAACTGTGATCTAAGCAAATACATTGAGGACAACAATGTGTAATATAAAAACTATGGTTGAAGTATCTGTCCTCTTGGTCTTCTAAATGTGTTCCAATTATAACATCATATCAATTATTACTATGCTCTCTTTAAAGTAAATAGTTTTAGAAAAAGATAATAAAAGAAAAAGAGACACAAGAATAAAATTTAAGACTTCTTGAAAGCATGTGGTAATGTTCAATCATATGTCCGATCTTGCATAACTATATCTGATAATCTGAGCAACAGATGTGATGATAAAAGTAGATAGTATATCATTCATTGTTAGTCAGCTATACTTGTTTTGAAAATCTGTAATATATGTATTGTTTTATGTTATGCTGATTCTGCATTTGTTTTTGTTTTTCTTGCTTTTGTTTTTACTGTTCAATATGAAAGAAAATTACAAAAAAGTAAAAAAAAATTAAAAAATAAAAAGAATAATATTCTATGACAGAAAAATTATATGAAGTTCAATTTCAGTGCTCATGAAGGTTTATTGGAACACAAACACCTATAAGTACCATTATATTTAATACCTATTGTCCATAGCTGCTTTTACGCTATCACAGTAGGGGTTAGTGGTTGTGGCAGATCATATGGCCTGGAATCTTTACTATCTTGCTCTTCACAGACAATAAACAAACTCTAACTATTGCCCAACCTTCCCCTGTATGCACAGATACCTGAGTGCAAATATGGAAAACAATAATAAAAGCAAAGCTTTTTTTTGAGATGTTGAAACTGACCTTGCCATATTGTCCAACTTGTAATCACGTCTATAAAATGATTTTTCTATAACTGAGGCAGGAAAATTGGGTGTGGTCACCTATCTGGGCAAGTGGGCATGAACTGGCAGTGAGAGACCCAGGACACTTACACAGAAAGCAGTTCCCAAATCCTGCACCAAGGACCAATCAAAAAGAGCTATCTTCAATTCTTCTGACTCAAAATCAAGCAGGCTTTTGATAGGATCGCCTGGATCTTACAGAAGACTCAGCCATTAACTGTCTTTCTCCTGCTCAGTAGCTCCCCCTCAGTCTGCAATGTGTACATCTTTTCCTGCCTTTAATTGGCCTGCCCTTTGTACAGCACTCATTCAGATAATAAATGTAAAACGTCACTTCTTTTGCAGGTATCTTGTCCAATTTGTTCAGGACAGCAAGAACCTGCAAAGAGTAAACAGCACCCTGAACTCTGCTAACAATATACTCATGACCTTTTGTAAGCATGACACAATAAGCCAATTACTATTGTCATTCTGTGCACCCAAGTTATATAGAAATGGCTTCATTATTTATAGTCTTTTTAAAAAATCAATATGAAATCATCAATATTTCAGGAAGCATTAGGAGCTTTAAATATGCAAATGTATGTTGCAACTGTGCATTGCCTTTGATGGTGTTATTTTTAAGGAGAAAATTAAGTATGCATGTTTTAGTAATTGAAGTTTGGAATCATGCCCCACCTTAGCCCTGACCCTGCCTCTTGAAATTATTTAGTTGGCTGCTTCTGAGCTGCACATGGGCCTTTCATTCCATTCTCACAAATATTATGTTTGCCTTGCTTGCCATACGAATGACATGCAGAGCATATTCACACATATGCCATGAAAATGATTCTGTAAAATAGGAAGTAAATGCTCCCGTGCCATTGCAACAGGAGGCAACTCCCCCCGCATCTCTCTCTGCTTCAGCTTCATCAACACCTCAAAAGGAAAACTTCCAGGCCATTAGCATTGTTCATCTGTTTTTTTTTTTCCTTGTGGAAATACCTTTTTGCAAGCTCTCCTTGTTAGAGTACTGAAAATGATTCAGCCCTACACACACACATACCCCTGTTTTTGTTTGTTTGCTTGTTTAGGCAGAGTCTTATAATGTAGTTTAGGCTGACTTGGAATTTACTATGTAACTTTTACTGGTCTTCAACTGGAAGCAGTATTCCTGCCTCAGGATTACAGGCATGCACCACCACGTGGGGCTGTCACAGAGGTAACTTCTTTACAATGAAATATGTATATTTCATTTAAAAAAATGTATTTGGTACAAAGTCTCACTGCACAGCTTGGACTCATAGTGATCCTCCTGTTTTCAGCCTCCACAGCCCTGATTTACAGATATACGCCACCACACCCAAGTCTCTGTGACCAGCTCAATATGTCTAGGGATGGGGTCGGCTCCGCATGTGGTGAAGGGGATCAACCCTGGTCCCTGTGCTTGCCTAAGTAGATGTTCAGTCTGTTCAGCTGTCTCACTGGCCCGCATAGTTTTTGTTTGTTTGAGACAGGGTGTCACTGTGTATTTCAGGTGGGTCATGAATTCACTGTATAGCCTAGGCTGGTCTCAAACTCAAGTTGATTCTCTTGCCTCAGCCTCCCAAGTGCTGGTAATACTGAGGACAGAAACTCCTAACCAGCCTGGTAGGAGTTTGTGTTCTCTAAAATCAAAGTATGAGTTGCAGGAATATTGAAGGTTAACAGCAGAATATATTTATTTGAGGAAAGAGAGCTTCTGTCCCAGACAAGAACAGAAGGGCACCTGAGTGAGTTGATAAAGACCTGGTCTTTTCCCTGGATTTTTGTAGAACAAATCCACAAGATACAGCACGTCCAAGGTGGGCAAAATGAGAAATCTCAAAATGGGTATGATATGGGACAAAGCTATGGCCAATAGATAAGATTATGGGTATAATTACCCAGGTAAAATTGATTAAATCACGATCAATTGGGGAAGCAAATCACTTAGCAATTGGGCATGAATACAGAACTGGGGTTTTTCCTAAGGAGTTGGATTAGTGAGTGACTTTTCCTGGCTTTCTCAAGTTGATGGAGACATACATAGAATATTACTCTAGGATGTTTATGCTGAGGGAGGTATTTGGGTTCATTTGTTTCATATCTTGTCTTGAGGTCTGGCCCACAATGGAGGTGCCTGTCTCCCCCACAGTAGCAAGAAATCTCAGCTTCTGCACTGGCTCATTAGAGGGCCTAGCTGTGTCTGACTGCTTATAATATTTCTATCTAACTTCGTTGCCTATAACATTGGGATTATAGGCATATACCACCATGCCCAGCTAGATTCTAATGTCTGCAGATTTCATAAACCCATATACCCATGTAACCTGCCTCATCATTATATAGGACATTTCAGTGGCTAGGTGTGCTGGAGCATATCCGTAATCCCAGCATTCAAGAGGCTGAGGCAAGAGGATCACTACTTGATGCCAGCCTGAGTTACAAAGTGAATTCAAGGTCAGCCTAAACTCCATAAGGAAACCTTGTTTCAAAGAGACAAAAAGAAGGCCAAGGGGCTAAGAAGATATCTCAGTAGATGAAATGCTTGCCTGGTGAGTTCGATCCTTGGTACCACCAAAAACTAGAAAGAAAGAAAGAAAGAAAGAAAGAAAGAAAGAAAGAAAGAAAGAAAGAAAGCAGGAAAGAAAGAAGACAAGGAAATTGAGATTATAAAATAGTACTTTCTTAGCTTTAAAACAAGTAGAGGTATTTTTAAAGTATAAAAAGTATTTACAACTGTATTAGTTACCTTAAAATTTTCTTAAGTCTTGTCATTTCTTTTATCCTATTGTTATTCATGTGTTTAGCAGTATGTTCTACCGAACACACTGGATAAAACTTGGTGCAGACCTGTAATTATCTTCCTTGTGGCCCATCTCATGAAGGCAAAGGAGGAAGAATACCCAACATTTCTTTCAAAACTCAGTTCTGATTACCTGAGATGGAATTCGGTTCTTACTGCCATTAGAAGGTATTTCCTTTAGAAGAGGCTTATGTAGGAATGAAAAATATCCCAGGTCCTTCTGGTTTCAACCAAATAATTGGATGACAAAAGCCAAAACCTGGGTCAGAAGTGCATCTGAAAAGTAGGGGATGAGTGGGTATGCAAGAAACCAGCTCTGCAGAGCGAATGTATGCCAAACAAAGTGAAAGAGAGGGTAGTAGAGAACATAAAAATGCAGGCTGCATTTGCAAAACATTGCCTGAGGTACTATAGAAACCTACTGTCCAGGCTTTTGGTAGAGGCCACTTTGTTTTTAAAAAAATAGGTTTGTTGGTACATTTTAGTTGTATATAGTAGTCACATTCACCATGGGGAATTTGTACCTATATGTGATATAACTTGATCGATTTTCCCCATTGCCCTACCTCCCCTTCAACTTAAAATTGAACTTTTTAGAGAAACTTCAGGCTGAGCATATTGCCGCATATCTGTTATCCCAGCACTCAGGAGGCTGATGCAGGAGGATCACTGCAAGTTTGAGGCCAACCTGACCTACACAGTGTGTTCAAGGTCAGTCTGAACTACCTGGGAAGACCTTGTCTCAAAAAGATGGGGGGAAAATTTAAAAAGAAAAAAAAAACATGCAGCCACCAATGGTGATCTTACAAAATTTCCAGTGTCACTGTGCACAGTTGCACATCCTGGAATCCCAGCACATTGGTAAGCCGACATAGAAGGAATGGAAATTTGAGCCCAGCCTGGGCTACTTAGCAGCTTAGTGAGCTTTTGTGTCACAAAACATTTTTTAAAATGAGTGAGAATGTATCTCATTGTGAAGACCATGGATTCAATTCCTATTGCCAAAAAAAAAAAATAGCATAATTATAGTAGCATAGTGAAAAAAACCTACCTCAAGACATAAGTCTGTCACTCAAGATAATGAGCATCTTTATGTGAGAAATGAGATTGATAGACATTAATTAGGCATTAAAAGTTTTCTGTCAAGTTCTTCTAGACTCAAATAGCTGCCTGGGATGAGAGACCCAAGGGCTGAGAGGATGACTGAAGAAAGTTGGATTTTGAGCATTTGTGGATCCCAAGATCACATTTGCTGTTTGTAGCAACCCTGGCCCAAGACACTGCTCTAGCACTCAGACATGTCACATAAGCAAACAACTTGGCACCAATGTGCTCCACAGGAGAAATGCAAATATCCACCATGAATTGAGTAGTAGCACGTGCTTATAGCATAGTTACCCAGATAACTCAGAATATGCTTATGTTACTATATTTTAAAAGATAAAGCTGAGTGTGCCTGTGCCTCTGAGGTGCTGCGGCAAGGAGATCAAAGTTTGATGCAGCCTGGGAAATGTAAGGATGGAGGAGTTGGCTGCTGGCAATGTGGCTTAGTGACAACACCCTGGCTCTTGAATAAAAACCTGAATTTAGAGGCATTGGGTTGCTTGCTGTGCATCTTTTTTGTTTGTTTATTTGTTTGTTTGTGGTACCCGGGATGGAACTCTGAACCTCACACTTGCCAGGCAGGTGCATATACTGCTAAGCTATATCCCTGATCCTCTTGCTGTGCATGTGGACTGAGTCAGAAGTCATGAACCTCATGCACCAGAAAGAATCCCTACTGGGTACAAGTTCTGTTCTGACTCCCTACCTTATTCTTTTTATTTTGGTCTCACCATGTGGCTCAAGCAGGCCTTGAATTTAGAGCAATCCTCCTGCCTCAGCCTCCCCCATGCTGGAATTACAAGCATGCACCAGCAGGCCAGCTCTGACTTCCTTTTGTGTAGTTGCTCAGTTCTACCCTCTACTTCAGTGCTGGCCACTAGAGATGGACATAGGGCACAATTATAAGTCACCTGCTTCATTATAGTTTTTTGAGGGCCCACATTAAGAGGGTATCTATAATATTTCATTTCAATATTTTCTAAAATTTTCATTTTTATTAGCCCATGTTTGCAGAACATAATGATCCCATTCTTCATGAGGAGTTGGACATGGGAGTGACACACCTTCATTCTTTTCAGTTTCCTCTGCTCCCCTCCCTGCACACTCCCTCCTTCTCCTGGGTCCTGTCCCTCCTGAAGATACACAGCCGCTGTAACCATTACTAAGAAAAGATTTCCCCTTCTTTCTTCTCACACAGTGTGCTCCCAAAGCCAATGTAGACTTTGCTGGGTGAAGTTCAGACTGTCCATAGTGGGAATGCTGAGCATTTACTGTTTCTAGGGCCCCAAGATATTGGTTAGTGGACTTTTCATGCCTCCTTGTGGAAACCTATTATCTTCTAATTTGGAACGGTAAGAAAAAATGATCTTGGCACCTTTATGTTGGCTCATCCCCATGAAGAAGCCCAATGAACATTGGATCCCAGAGATAAGGTCGTTGGAAGGCCATGGAGGTGGCCAGCTCTGACCTACAACTGAATGAATGGTGACTTAGTTTCCAGGAGGTATCATAACCTCTCTCTTGTCTGTGTGAGGTCACAAGCCTGGGAAGGCCCAGAGCCAGGGATTTTGCTAGATCACGGTTATCCTTACCAGGATTGCATGGCCAAAGATTGCTTGCCATAAATCAGACACAATGACACTCACCTGTAATCCCCAGTATACTCTGAAGGCTAGCAGGAGGATTGCCATGACTTTGAGGCCAGTTTGGGCTACATAACATAGTGAGTTCAAGGTAACCTTAAACAACAAAATGAGACCCTACCTCAAAAACAAAAACAGGGCCATGGAGATAGCTAAACAGAATAAGTGCCTGTCTGGCAAGCACAAGGTCTTGAGTTTGATCCCCAGCACCTGGAAAAAACAAAAAAGCAAAAACTAGGTTCCCATATATAGCTCTTCTGTTCTGTCATTCATCTGGCCTATGGCTAAATTCTAAAACCTTCTATGCCTCATATACAATATTAATCCTGCTTGGAAGACATTATCACACCCTGTGCTTATGTTCATGGCTAGGAAGACATCACTCACTGTTGCTGTGCCTAAGCAATTCATTTACTTTTGCATGCCAGTCTTTAGCAAGCCTTTGGGTCATTTGCTATTTCCATAAGGGACTTGTCACTGCTAATGCTGTAATAGCCACCCTAGCTCAGAATCCCTGGGCTACTGTGAGTGAAACCACTCCAGGAATGGAGCCATATCCAAATCTCATCTGAGGAAGACAAGAGCTGCTTTGTTGTTCGAGAGCCTTGCCCTTCTCATTTCCCTGGTTGCACTCAATACTTGGGGTTAATGGATGCATACTGCCCTTTGTGATCGATACATTTAGCTTCAGACATTCATGAAGTCGATCTGCTCTGCCGACTGTTCAATGCCTTCTGTCTATAAACTATCTAACTGGAGCCGGTTAGAACCTTCCTTTCCTCATTAGTACCCTAACTTTTCACACAGAGGCATTGAAATATGAAACAATTATGTTCACTTTGACAGCTTGAAATTTTAGCAGTCATCCCAAGATCTTCAAAATTGTAGCTGTCTTTATATTCTTACAAAGCTACTTATAGGGAAACAATTTCTTTAGGAAAACATGGTCTAATATATCTATCTATTTCTAGGTGGAAAATATTTTTGATGTTAGTCAAGACTGATTGTCCCGACTATATATAAAACATATCAGTGGAAAATAAAGCTTTATAAATAAATGAGTAGCCTGGATTTTTCTGTTATCATAACCTTTTATTTCACATTTTGAAATCAGGAGTGCTAATACGGTAGTATAATCTATCATGTTGGAAGCATATGTAACTTCTTTGTTTCATTTTGTTTCTGAGGCAGGGTTTCTCTATGCAATTTATGTTGGCCTTGAACTCACTATGGAGCCCAGACTGGCCTCCAGCTTGTGGCGATCACCCAATATCAGCCTTCTGAGTGCTGGGATTTCAGATGCACACCCCCATGCTCAGCCAGAAATATATTTTAGACTTTAACTTATTCTTTACATTACCTAAAAGCCTTAAGAAGCATATCTTGTAGACTAGTAAGGAATTACCCTGGGAACTGCCACTTAAAACATGCAGATATTAGCATGCCAGGTCGAAAGAATGTTTCCTACTTAGTAAACAGTGACCAACCAGCCTAGTGGGGTGATGCCTCAGCCTTCCAGATGTGCACCACCACACTCTGCTTTTGAGTATTCTGTAGAGTGTGGAAATTATTAATGTTTTTAAACTCCTATGGCAGAAAATTATTTTCTTTTCTATCTTCCTGTGATTTTTTTTTTTTTTTGGCTTTGACTAGTTTTTTTTAAGAGAATAAAAATTAGTAAACAAAAATGTTAGAAATGATACAGAATTTCATTAAGCAAAATGATAGGAATTCAGCAACTGGTTGTTATATTGCATAATGTGTCTTCAAATTAGTGGCTTGGACTTTTTGAGGCAGGTTGCCCTTGAAGTCATTATATAGCCCACGCTGGTCTCCAACTTATGGCTATCCTCCTGCTTCAGCCTCCAGAGTGCTGACATTACAGGTACGTGCCATCATGTTGAGCTACAAAAAAATTGTTTTATTTTTGAAAACTTAGTTTAGATATTTAAAAAGCCAGCTTTTGTCCTCTCTGGCTAAAAATTTCACTTGCCAGGAAGGCCTATATACTCTTAGCCTCATGTACTTGCACAAGACTCATGCTCTGTCAATGAAGCCAAGGCTGGCCTGACCACCAAAGCTTGCCTCTGAGTCACTTCCGGCAACTGTAGCAGCAACTGCCATGCACACACTGGCTCGACCCTCCTCAATAGGCAAGAACAGGAAGCTGCCCCTGGCTGCTTTTGGTGGTGTGCCATTGCAGGACTGGTACGCTGGGATGGCAGCCTGACTCTGTGCTGACTCACTGAATCCTTTATCACTTTCTGCTGTTTCAGCACACGGCATTCATTTGGGTAATAAAGATTCCTGGCTAGTTAATGTGGTCATAAAGTTCCAAACAACAGTCCCCTCTTCCCTTCATCATATGGAATTTTGGAGATGAACATTTTCTGCTGGCTGCCAAAATGAATGTAAGAAGTGGCATCCCATAATACCTTTTCTCAGTTTTCCAAAGGTAAAGTAAGAGCTTTGTACAGGGTATAAAGGTGAGATTAAACATAGAGCTGCCATCATTACAGTGCTGCTTGATTCCTCAAAAACTCCAACTATATTTGTGTATGGACTGATGCAACATGCTGGATGGAGAGATCAGATTCCCTGAGGAAAAAAGCTGGAGCTCAGTTTGCTCAGCCGCGATGCCTGGCACTGCTCTCGCAAGCTGAGTAGCTTTGCTAACAGGTTGCCACTGGGTGGAGGGGCCAATATATTTCATTTCTAGACATGATGATTTTCTGCCCATAGCTGTAATGTATCATGGATTTCACTAGATATTACTGTTGTTATAATGAACATGAGTCAGAGATCACAAGACAGGCTTTTGTGAAGGCAACAAAGCATGAGACTTACTACACCTGGGTACAAGCAGACAGAGGAAGCAAAAAAGCAGGGCTTCCTTATAGGGCCTGGGAAAGGGGTCGAATGAGGAAATAAGGCAAGGTATCCTATATCGTGTCAGGGAGTCAGTCAAGGGACCTCATGGAAGAAGGTCTGAGAAAACAGCGGTCAAAGTTCTCAGAGCATCTGGTGCAAATGTATGGTTGCTACCAGGTGTCTTAGTTCTGGAAAGATTCTGTGCTCTGGCTTATCTTTGTTCACAACATTATGTTCTGTGTTTGCTGAGGGCAGGGCCCATGCTGGCCTGTGGTTTTGGGTTGAAAACTGTGTAGTTGCTGAAAAACAGGTTGGGTGCTGCCAGAGTCATGCCAGAGTAGAGTCTGATAGTTGTTGCTATTATTAAGGCAGAGCTTTTCTATTTGTTTGTTTGTTTGTTTTTGAGACAGGGTCTCACTATGTAGTTCAGGCTGACCTTGACCTCACCATATAACCCTGCTTGACTTTAAACTGGTGTGAATTCTCCTCAGAGTGTTGGAATTATAGGCAGGTGTCACAGTGCCTGGCCTCAGAGCCTTTTACTTGCAGGGAACCTTATTGTGGACAGGAGTAGGATCCATAGGCCTCAGGGCATGACAGCTGCATTCAAATAAGGTTCTGGAAGGACCTGGACCTGTATTCCTTATTATGACCTTGACAAAAAATTACCCCCAAATCAAAACCATTTAATGTCTTGATGTGTATGAGGGGCTGGATTCAGGACCAGCTTAACATGGCTTGTGCTGGCTCAGGCTCCTGCATGAAGTTGTATCAAGGTGCACTGGGTCTAGGTGGGCTGCCACACTGCTGACCATGATGGTGACCTCAATGCTTCTAGGCAGGGGGTAGCAGCTTCTCACTGTTATGGTTTGTGTCTAGATGCCCCCCTCTCAAAGCCTTGTCTGGTCATAGAATTTTTTTTAGAGCTCGAGTGTATGACTGCCTCATAATGTAATGCTGAGAATAAGGGTGCTGGTTTTAAAAGCAAGTGATTTCTGGATCAGTCTACTGATTAGATTGGCACTGCCCTAATCCAGGTAGACTAACCACAATAAAAGATGCAGAAACGGGTTTGTTTGTCCCCGTTGTTGGTAAACTTGGAACACCCATGTGAACTGAACCGGTGTGGTCCTGGGTGTGGGAGACTCACCTAAGGAAGTCTGGCAGCAGCATAAGAGGTAGAAATAGAGAGGAAGAAGAGAGGCTGGTAGGAGCTGTTGGGTCACTGTTTGCGGGCTGGTGGGAGCCGTTGGTTCTCTTGGATGAGGTCATCATACTGGCTTTCCTGAGGAACTCAAATGTTCTGATCATCAAAGGAGTTCAGGGCCTTGATGCTACTGGGAATTGCTACAGTTCATCTTAGGGGAGCTCTGGTCCTTACCTTGAGCATTGCTTCCTGGTTCTAGGGGGGGGGGGAAGCTGGAGCACTGCTCAGCCTTCTGGAGAAGCTTGTCCCATTGGCTTTCCTGATGGGAACTCGGCTTTCCTCTTCCTCAGAGGAGCTTGGGACCGCATTGTTGCTGAGGATGGCTGTGGTAACTTTGGGGGAGCTCTAGCCTTACCTTGAGTGTCACTTCTTTGCCTCAGTTTGTATCCTTCAGTCTGGTAGCGCAGACTTTCTAGCTTCTATGAGTAATCTTTGGGTCTTCCCAGCACAGGTCCGTGAAACAGGCCTGCAGGAGACATTGTCATGGGCTCTAGACCTCCATTTGTATTTGTCGGGGGGGGGGGCAATGTTATGAGCTCTCGATCTTCAGCTGGACTTATGCACAACATTATTGTGGAATCCAGCCCCTCAGCTGGCTTATTTGGTCTTCAGTGTGTGCACAGATGCTCTACGTTCTCTTTGTGTATCATTCTTGGGGTGACTATTACAAATAATCTTATAAAATATGTGTCTTGTAGTATATTATTCCCCATGCAAAACCCCGAACTCTAACACTGTTTTCTTGCTCTGTTGTTGCTTTTGTGGTCTCCACCAACATGAAATGTTGTCCCTCTGCTATGTGCCACACCTCCGTGGAATCAGCCAAGTATGAACTGAAACCTCCACAAACTGTGAGCTGAATAAACATTTCTCCCTTAATTTGTTGGGTACTTTGTTTCAGCAACAAGAAGAGTAACTAAAACATTCCCTAAGTGGGCCTCTGCCTAGGGTCGCTCAAGTGTCTGCAGTACATGGTAGTTAAGCCACAAGAGAGACCCCCAAGAGAGACTGAAGCCATCACATTGAAGCCACCCAATCTCAGAATTGCCAGGCATGGTGATGGTGATGTACCCCTGTCATCCTAGCACTTGGGAGGCTAAGGCAAGAAGATCACTGTGAGTTTGGGCCTGGCCTGAGCTACACAGAGAGATGCTGACTCAAAAACAAACAAACAAAACAAAAATGTCACAAGAAAGAGAAGTAAGTCACTAGGTACAGACCATATTCAGGAGAGGGGAGAAAACCCAGGAAGGGGAGGAGCTTTAAAGAATTTGTGAAGATATTTTAGGACCACCACAAGCCCCTCCAGCTTTCCTACAAGCTTTCACTTCTGCTCTGGACTAGCCAACCCACTCAGTCACAAACATGAATAATGTCATGCACCAAAACCCTGAAAGATTAGGTAGAAGAATCCACACAGCATATGACCTTGGCTCCGGGTTTTCCTTCCCCTTTGGGTGGAGCTTTTATTAGCATGAAGCTTTCCATGAACTCCACATCAGGCACTCCCTTCACAGACCATGGCTGATGTAACTGCATGGTGAATGAGTCAGGCCTGGGTTATAAAACAGAACAAGGGAAAGACTTGTACGGAGAAACACTGATGTGCTTTGTTGAGGTCACTGCTTTCTTGCATTTAACAGGCCAGTGTTCTGTGTAACTGAATTACACAGGCCCATTGCAGGAAGTGACTCAGGCTTTGCTCAGACTTGCAATCCTGACTCAGCCTCCCAGGGAGCTGGAAATACAGGCATGTGCCCGCCCCCAGCTCCTCTTCCTTCCTTCCTTCCATTCCTCCTTCCTTCCTTCCTTCCTTCCTTCCTTCCTTCCTTCTTTCCTTCCTTCCTTCCTTTTCTTTTTTGGTGGGACTGAGGTTTGAACTCACAACCTTGCACTTGCCAGGCAGGCACTTATGCCACAGAGCTATCTCCCCAACCCCATCCTCTCTGTTTCTTGATCTCTTTCCCTTTGCCGTGGCCTCTTGAGCACTGTATCCACAAATGGAGACTCAGTGTTTCCTCCTGTTTTCCTTAGCTCAGATTCCATACCTTCTCTGGTCACCCCCAATAAGCTCCTGCTCAGTGCAGTGGGGCCTCCCCAGTATGCAGCACTCTGCCTAGTGGTCAGACCCATAATTACTCTTCCTGTGTGTCTTTTTTTGCACACTTGGCACTGGAACCTGGCAAGGATATATGTGGTGCCCACTCTGTTGATGAGTGACATCCCAACCCCATAATTCTTGCTTAGCAATTGAACTGTTTAGTAATGAAAGATCTATTATGTTTTGTCCTATTTTATTGTTCGTTGGTTGGTGTTCAAGGTAGGTTTCCCCTTTTATATAGGCTGGCCTTGAATTCACTATGTAGCCCACTGTGGCCTCAGACTTGCAGCTGTCTTTCTGCCTCATCGTCTATAACAGGTGTGTGCTACCATGCCTGGCCGGGGAATATCTTTGTGTGTGTGTGTGTGTGTGTGTGTGTGTGTGTGTTATTAATTTAATGAAGCATCAACATAGGTATAGGGTATACTTATTTTTCCAAAGTGACCAAAATATAGACACCCATTTGAGTGAACTAACTTGGTGGTTTTCCCACACTTCATGTCTGATTACATATTCCTAGGAAACAGCAATCTAGGCTTTTGTGGTTACATAAAGCTCAGAAATATATGGAGTTGCAGTGATGACAGGAGGACTCTGAATTTATCCTATTCAGTATGACAGGGCTGAGGCACTACCCAGGCATGGATGTGTCGTTGAAACGTGGCTAATGTGACCTCCTTATTAGTTGTGGGACAGGTTAAGAGGGACTCTCCACATGTAGTCTCGCTTTGTGACTCAGGTGGGTCTCAAGTTGTGATCCTCCTGTGTCACACTCTTGAGTGCTAGGATGACAGCTGTGCACCACCACTCCTCTCTCTCATTCTTCTAACTTTGTTTTAATTTTTTTTTTTTGTCATCGTATGTTTGCAGTGCATAATGGTTTCATTGTTTGTGGGGAGCTGGTCTTTGCACATCACACATCTTCATTGCTTTCCTTCTTCTTAGAAGCATCTACTTTGGTCCGACTCACCCATATCTGTGTGACACGGGCCAAGGTCACGAACACAGCACTGGAAGATGTATGCATGAGCCTAGCTTACTCCTGTCCTGACAGGTGGTGTCAGGGATAAGTGGTGGCAGCTGCTCACTAAGACCCCCAAGGGCCTGCACTTTTGTTCGGAGTCTTTGCTCCCCAGAGCTATGTTGAAACTTTGAAAGGAAGAGAGCTGGGAAGGAGACAGGAGGGACTGAAGCAGCAGTTATCCTCTGGTAGGGTACAGTTCCCAACACTTGCTCCTTGAAGCTGGTTCTTCAGCCCTCCTCCCAAGGCCAAGGCAGGACTCTGCGCATGCCCCTTGCAGCTTGAGTGTGGAGCATCCACACTGTGGAGATAACTGAGAGCGGTGCTATGGGGAGGGGCCGCACATGTGCAGTCACAGTCTTCATAGCTCACTGCTGCCCAAATCATGTGCTGTGATCTCAGCTTTGCGCAGCACATGGATTTGGGATGTGATGGTCCCTGAGGCTACACTGCTGTTGCATGCTTTCAAGGTGGCCAAATAGGGACTGAGTCAGAATCCCTCTAGCTCAAATCTGCACACTTACCCCAAAGGGGACCTGCCTCAGGTTCTTTGTCTTTTTTTTTTTTTTTAATTTGGGTTTTGAGACAGTCTTCTTGCTATGTAGTCCAGGCTGGCTTTCAGCGCACTGTGTAGCCCAAGCTGGCCTCCAAGAGGCAGCAATACTGCCCCCCCCAGTGGTGAACTTACGGGTGTGTGCTGCCATACCCTGTTCCACAATCTTTTGATATATTCAGGAGTTGGTTTTGAGAATAATTTGGTATTTACTAAAACACTGAATGCTTATGTGCAAACGTTATGCATTAAATAATAAGTAATTACTAGCACAGTAATATTTTCCACATTTATTTGTAAAATTTGATGCATATCTATCCTCAGATAATTTGCAGCACAGTGAATTCTAGCAGGACATGGTAGGATCTGTCATTGTTATGAGCGTCACAAGCACTGAGGTATTGTTAAAGTGCCCATCTGGGTTCATTAATGTCCAAGAAACACACCCAAGGAGGGCTGGGATGAGAAAAATCAAGTCAGCCCTGGGCATAGCAGTGCACACCTATAATCCCAGCATTCAGCAGGCTGAGGCAGAAGAATCATCACCAGTTTGAGGCCAACCTGGACTACATAGTGACTTCAAGGCCAGTCTAAACTATACAGGGAAACTCTATATCAGAAAACCAAAAAGAAGAAAATAAAGTTAAACAACAAATGTTTCCTATTATCTACTTTCTATTTTGCTTTTTGCTTATGTTTTTGGGTTTCTTTTTTTTTTTTTTTTTTTTTTTTTTTTTT
>PVJA010032073.1:0-24412 GCA_004027025.1 Myocastor coypus
TTCACAGAAAGCAAAATGGCCAAACAATGGCCGTGACTCGTCCCGAAGGCTGACACTAACAACAGTTCTACAAAGTACTGTCTATGGTCTCAAACTTAATCCTGAGGGGATTTAACCCTGGAAGATACAAAAAAAATGAATGTTTAGTTATACAGGTCTTGCTTCTATTTGCCCTTGACCACCCAGCAAGAAAAAAAAAATCCTTAATTATAATGAATGGAATGCAGAGCTAGATTGGTGAGATGAGCTTTAGGAGGCTTAGATTCAATAGCCTCCCACATCACAAGCTTCACTGGTGGCCCACTGCAATTGCAAAACCTTTGACTGTGTATGTATCTGCTTCCTGTTAGTCCAAAGAGAAATATATTCTTTCCTTTTTTTTTTTGTAAGCAATATCAATAGGGAGGTGGGTCATGCCCACACACTGTACTCTGTAGAATGATTGTGAGGACAGTATGCAATATGTCAACTTTCAAAGAAAAGAAGGGGGAAAAGGAAAGAAAAAGTAATGTGGATTTAGAAAGGTTAATGTTTAATTGTTTGATCAATCTTATATACCTATATGTATTAATCTAAACTGATCTGATGATGAAAATATTTAATATAACCATTGTTAAATTTAAACAATAAAAAAAATTGAAACAAAAAAAAATACATTTTTCCTCCATCCAATGCATCGCTTGTAGTCATCTCCAAAATTAAATTCCTGGACCTAGAAGTATATAAAAATAGGAAAAAATGAATTATCAAGATGTTATGTGACCAGGTGAAATAGTCATGAAAAATACTTCAGGGAAAAAGGTTAGATTTATACATGAGGTAAAGAAGTGATTACTAGGCTGTAAGCCAAAAAATGCTTTGCCCCTGGATGCTGTAGCTGGTTATGTGCCCTTGTTCACATAACAACCTGTCTCTATTTCTATAAGAATATTAAAACCCATAAAAGATCTACAAATCACTGTACATAGCTTCAAGGTAAATCCTGATTGGATTTGACTGACCTTGTCAGATATGAAAGTTACATTTTTTGTTATATAGGTCCTGCTTTATCTTGGCCTTAACTATCCAGCAGAAAATTTTAACCATGAGGGATAAAAGGTAAAGCCAGATTTGTACGCTGAGTTGTAAAAGGCTCAAGTCAACAGCTTCTCACATTGCCAGTTCTGCTGATAACCCATTACTATTATGCACTATTGCACTATACAATCAGGTACTTTCTCTTAGTTCAATGAGAAGAAAGATTTGTACTAATAGTGTTTAGAGAAGATATGTCTGCATCTTGTACTCTGAACAACTACTTTGAAGACAACCATATGCAATGTATTAACTATTGTAACTGTCCTACTAAGCTGTTTTGACATTGTCTCATTGTCGTTGGTTTCTCATTAAAATTAATAAAAAAGGGGGAAAAAGAAAACTAGGTTTGGACCAGATAGCTTTTTTCTTCGTTCTTTTGTCTTTCTCTGTCTCAGTCTCTCTCTCTCTCTCTCTCTCTCTCTCTCTCTCTCTCTCTCTCTGTCTCAGTCTCTCTTCTTTCTGTCTTTCTTTCTTTCTTTCTTTCTTTCTTTCTTTCTTCTTTCTTCCTTTCTTTCATATTGGGATTGAATCCAGGGTCTTTGTACTGAAATGCATCTCTAGCTCTTTATTATTATTATTATTAATTTATTTATTTTTACTTAAGAGACTTGATACATTGCCAAGGTTGGGCTCACACTCACAACCCTCCTAAAAACTCCATGAGTGTTGAAATTACAGGTGTATGACATCTCATCTAGTTTATACCAGATAAGTTCTCAGATTCCCCCTGAACTTGATTTTCATTTTTAACTTTGAGACAGCGTCACGTGAAATTGCTCAGACTGAGTTTAGTCTTGCTGCTAAAGTGCTAAAATTTTAAATCTTCTGAGAGACATTGTCAGGACATCCCTACCAGGAATGTTATAATCACACGGGATGTGAGTTTTTAGGAATGCATATACTACAAAATAGAATAAAAATGAAAGGTTTTCAGCACTTATTGCAGTAACCATTCTCCAGTTCTCATAGTTCATGGGGTTATAAATTGGTCTCAATCAGTATAACTACAGATTATTTTTTCAGTTCAAAACAGGTTAGTAGGACAGTTATAATAATTATTACATTGCATATTGTTGTCTTCAGAGAATAAGATGTGGACATGATATATTGTCTAAACAATATTAGTACAAACCTTTCTTCTCATTGAACTAAGAGAAAGTAGCTTTATATCTAACCTACCTATATATATATATATATATATATATATATATATATGTATGTATGTATATGTATATAATTAAAAATGGTCCTTTATTTATATCCCCCTTTTTAGTTTTGTTTTGTCAGCAATGCGTGTTCCACTGCTCTTCATGAAGCTATATTTGGAAAAGTCTTTAAAGAACCTTTTCATACTTGATGCCAGTCCAAATATTGTAGGTCCGAAGTTGCTGACTTGAGCCTATTGCAGCTCAGCATATTAATATAGCTTTCCTGTCTATACCTCATAACCATGCAATTATTATGTGTCTGTTAGCAACAGCAAAGCTTGTTAAATTGGAGGATAAAAACATACAACTGATTTTTTGTTTGATTTTTTTTAAAAAATAGGGCCTTTCCATGGAATTCAGGATGGCACTTTCATCCATTTTTTATTTTACTATTTTTGTGTAACAGGAAGAAATTGTTTAGAAGAAAGGGGAACTAGCGGGGAAGGGTACAAAAAGTAGTTTATTTTTTAAAATGTGATGCTAGGGGTCAAATGTATAACCTCATGCACTCTGTGCAAGTACCAATGACCAACATTTTCTTCCCAGTAAATAATATTATTTTTTAGATTATAAAATTAATTTTTGGAATATTTCATTGTTATTGTATCAAGGTATCCTTGATTTTTTTGTGTTAATGTGTTGATTTTGTGTCCCACTACTTGGCTAAATTCATTTCATAGTTATCTATATGAATGTGTATGCATAGTGTCTTTGGGTAAATATACATAGAATAGTTATACTATATATAACTATATCTATAACTATATATATGCATATTATGGTTACCTTAAAAATGTACATCCATAATTTATTCTCATCTATGAACGTTCATAATGCAAGATATGTTTGGATTTGAAGTTCACAACCCAAATGTTCTTAACTTGAGGATTTAAACTATAGCTGGTTTACAGTGTTCAAATCATTCATTTGCTTATAGATTTTTCCTCTAGTTGTACTAACTCTTGAAAATGTCATATTGAAGCCTAGAACCATTACTGGGGAATCCTGTATTTTCCTATTCGGCTGTCAGTTTTTATTTCTTTCATTTTGGTGTTCCCTTGATAATGCTCACATATTTTTGATAAACTAGCTCCTTATCAAATTATATTTTTTGTCTCTTGTACCTTTTACCTTAAAATCCAAATGATGTTTGTCTGATGGTATAGCTATGCTTACATTTCTGATTAGCATTTTTTATTATTTCACTACCTTTGGTTCTATAGTTGATATTTTGTAGACAACTTAAACAGAGATTATGATATTTATCCATTCTGCCAATCTGAGTCCTTCCAGTGGACAGCTTAATCCATTTGTATTTCAAAGAATTACTCATTAAAGATTTCTGCCATTTTGCTCTTTATATTCTCTCTATATATTGTATCTCTCATATTTCTCAATGTCTGAATTACTTCCTTTCTCCATAGTTAACGTTAAAAAATTTTACTAGTAAATGATTTCAGAACATGTTTACATTTCTTATATGGAGTAGATACATATATACAACACACCTTAATTTCGTTTACATACTCTTTTCCTTCCTTCCCTTCCCTTGATCTCTTAAGCCTTTTCCAATTTGAAAAAGATTCAACTCCCTATGTCCTATTCTCTATCATTTTTTTTGTATTTTGTTTACATTTTGTATTTCTCTTATGAGCGAAATTATGCAATACTTAAGATTTTGTGTCTGATTTATTTCCCTTAACATTATGGTATTAATATTATGTTTTCCTATAAATGACTCAAATTTATCTTTCTTTAATAACAGGGTAGTATTCCATTGTGCCTAAATCCATTCATCTGTTGATAAAAATAAAGGCTACTTCCAAGACTTAGCTACCATGAGTTATGCTGCTATAAACATGACTCTGTGTATATCACTATAATACAATGTTTTTAGCTTTTCTGGGAAGATATCGAGAAGGGGAATAGCTTTGGTCAAATAGAAAGTCTAGTTTTAATTTTTTGAAGTCTCTATACTGATATCCACAGTGCTGTTCTAGTGTGTATTTCTACCAATAATATAGATGGGTTCCTTTTGCTCTGCAGCTCCATTTGCATTTTTACTATTTGTTCTCTTGATGATGACTATTCTTTCTGGGATAAGATGGAATCTTGGTGCTCTTCTAATTTACAGAATTATGAACAGCAATATTGAGTATTTTTCATATCTTTCTGTTTTTATGTATTTGGTAAAGGGTCTCACCCTACAGCTCAGGCTCCTATTAATCCTGCTGTTTTCAGCTTCTCAGGGCAAGGATTACAGGATTGCACCACTATGCCCGGGCGGGGGGGCTGGTGAGGCATTTGGTGCTGGGTAGCAAGTACTGGTCCCTGTACTTGCCTACGCAGGCATTTCATCCACTGAGCTATTTTGTTGGCCCTTTTGTATCTTTCTTGATCATTTGTTTTTCTATGAAGCATCCATTAATTACACTTGCCAAATTTTATTGCATCTTTTGCTTGGGAGAATCTAAGTTTTGAGATACTTGTACATTCTAGATATTAGTCTTTTGAGGACTAAATACTTGGCATATTTTTCCCATTGTACACATTGGCTATTTGCTCTGTCATTTCTTTTGTTGTGCACAAGCTTTTTAGTTTGATATGATCCCGTTTGATGATTCTCAGTATAATTACCTGTACAGTGTTCAGAAAGTCCTTCCCTATGACTTCAAGTGCTTTTACTTCTTTTATTTTACAGCAAATTGTTTGTTTTAACATTTGTTCCTTGTTATTTAGATTTAAGTTTAGGACATGAAAAACAGTATGGACTACAGTCAGTCTTCTGCATGTAGATAGCCAGTTTTCCTAACAACATTTATTAAAGACATTATCTTTTCACTTGTACTTTTTTGGTGCCTGTGTCAAGATGAAATAGTTGAATGTGTCAGAGTGTTTCTATGTTCTTGATTTCTTTCCATTGATTGTCATGTCTAATTTTGTGCCAGATATTTTTATTACTGTAGCTTTGTAATATATATTGAAATTGGCTTTATGGGACCGATCACTTTGCTTATGTAACCCTAGATTGTTTTTGCTATCTTGGGTCTTTTCTGGTTCTATATGAACTTTAGTATTATTTTTCCCAATTCCGTTAAGAATGCTGTTGCTATAGTGATTGGAATTGCATACATCTATATTTCAATTTTGTAACTGTTGTTATTTTGACTATATTTTGCCAATCGATGAATGGAGTTTGTCTTTTCATTTTCTGGTATCATCTTAATTTCTTTTTCAGAGTACTGTGGTTTTTGTTGTAAATGTCATTCACTTCCTTAGCTTTTCTTGGTGCTACTATGAATGGTATTTTTTCACAATTCATTCTCAGTGGCTTTATAATTAGTGTATCAGAATGCTACTTATTGTTGTCCATTGATTTTTTATCCTGCTACATTACTGAATTTAGCTTTTAATTCTCAGCATCTTTTGGTGCATATTTTAGTCTTCTATGTAAAATATTGTGTTACCTGTAAATAACATGTGACTCTTTCTTTTCCTATGGAAATCCTTTATTCCTTTTTCTTGACCAATTGCTCATGCTAACGTTTTTGAACAGGAGTGGTGGTAGTAGACATTTTGTCATAGTCCTAATTTTAGAAGGCAAGTATTCAGTTGTTCCCTATTTAACATGATGTTGGCAATATGCTTGTCATATATGGCTGTGAGATTGAAGATACATTTACATCTATTTTCTTCAGTTTTTCTTTAAGTCATGAACAGATGTTGTGTTTTATCATAAACTTCTTCTGTATCTATTCAAATGATCATATGATTTTTGGCCTTGCTTTTTTGTGTGTGATGTATTACATTAATATTTGCATATACAGAATCCTACTTGCATCCCTGAAGTGAGGAAGACTTGGCCATAATGTATGATCTCTTGGATGTTTTGTCGCATTGTTTGTCACTGCCTTGTTGAGGATTTTTGCATCTAGATTCACCAAGAAAAACTGGTCTAGAGTTGCCTTTGCCACTTGTTTTTTTCACAGGTTTTTAAATGTCATTTGTGCCATGTTATCTAAGAGTCATTGTCACAGTCTTTTTTTTTGGCCAGCTCATCCCACCCCGAGGGCAGGGCTGGCACAGCATGTGGTGCTGGGGATTGAACAACAGTCCTGTGTGCTTGCCTAAGCTTGCCTAAGCAGATGCTTTAGACTGCTGAGCTAACTTGCTGGTCTATGTCACAATCTTCTTTGTTTTTTCACTGTTTTTAAAATATCTCTAATTACTTTTTTTCATTGAAAACCTACCTACATTTTTGTTCTGGCATTCGGTTCTCACATTATTCTCTTCTGCTGCCTATTTTTTTGAAAGAATTTTTAACGTCTTGAATTTTCTATTTGTAACCGTTAGGTGGAGTCTAATTCTTTTCTATGGTGTTCATTCATTCATTTCATCGTTTTGTTTAGTACTGCTATCTCTCTCTGAGTGTCTTTTGTAGACTCGATTGTTTTCTTTATGTGGCCCAATATCTGTTCACATATATTGTCTTTGAGCTTGCCTAATTCCCCACTGATCTGTTTTGTTGCTGTTGATATCTTCCCTGATATAATTTAAAATAATTTGTGCATGGTATTTACTTTTCTTCCCCACAATGCCCCACATATAATCTTTGAGGAAGTTGGGAGTATTTGGAAGCAGTTTGTTGGCTTATCTTTTCATGTTTCTAGTTTAGTTGGTTTGTTTAACTATATTGAGGATTGCAAATTGATAGTAATTAAAAGCTTCTTTTGTAGTATGCAGACCTCTTTAGTTAATGTTTGCTTTTCAGTCTTGTCCTCTAGGTTTTGATAACTACTTGTTTTTGCCTGTTGTCAAAGACTCAGTCATTTCTCTTTACCTTGGTTCAGAGGTTGCACCATATCCAGGTTCCCAGGAATGAAACACAATAGTGTTAATGACCCCAAGAAATACAAATATTAACATCCCAGAAGAACTAATTAATACAAGGGCTATTCCATGTTGACTATAGTAACAAATTCAGCATGAATTATATCAATAAATACAAGCTAAATAAGCCCAAACTAGAAAAAGCCCAAAGATCAATAATGTACCACCTTTACATGTATAAAATAGATCTGTAATTGCAGTATGAACACCAACACAAACCAAATAGGCTATAGTAAATATCTCCTATAAAAATGCAACTTTACATCTCCTAACAATAAATCATTATTCAATAGCCACCACACAATTTTAATTGAATATTAAGAAATCCATAATGTTCAGTAATTATACTAGCAAAATTAGTGGAGGAGAAGAATCAGAGAATAAAAAAATCTAAAAATTAATCAATGGGATATGAAAAGGAGAAAAATGAGGTGAAGGTCCTATTGAGGAATAAAAGTAAATCAGTAGTGTTAGAAAACAGTTAAAGGAAAGAATGAACAAGAAAAAATGATAAACAGAGAATAAGAGAATAGAGCCCCCTGACCTGACTCACCATCCCCAGGCCCGTGCACAATTTGGACTGGCCGTGCAGTGCCCAACCCACACTCCAGCCCTGGGATTTCTGAACTCCAGCCAGGACCCCCGCGCCATTTCGATTGCTTATGTGGTGCCCAGCCCAAACTCCAGCTCCTGGACCTGACCTGCCATCCCCAAACTCCACCCGGACCCATGTGCCATTCTCAAACTCAGCCCAGAACCTGCTCGCCATCCAGACTGGGCCAACCAGTGGACAGAGCCTGGGTTCATCCCCTGACTTATGAACAACCCCAGGTTCGATTCCACCCACCTTCCTGATCAGGGCTCACATTGGACAGGTAAGAACTCTCTCAGCTTGAATTTATCCCTGAACTCGACAACTGCCTGAACCTCAACTACACCCACCGTCCCCACACGTCTGACCACTGTCCCGACCCATGGGGCTTCATGGTAGCCAGCCATCTGAGCTCCAAGTTGCAGTCAAGCATGTCTGGAGGGGAACAATCTTGGTGGTTCCAGACTCGAATTTCCATAGGTGCTAACTGGTAAGTACACCAAAGTGCAGAGATCATTGCTATAAAAAATGATAAAGACAAGAAACAAGATCCAATCCCAGGTCCCGAGTCCACCCAAAACAAATACAGGAAACACTACCATGGAAGAAAATGGGAATCATGCAGACAAAAGCTCTGAAGATTTGCAGAAACATATAGAGCTACTCAGACCAGAGATCACATCTGAAATAAAAAGAGAAATGTATGAATTAATGGATTCTGAAGTGGAAAAACAACTACAGAAATGTATAGGGGAAACCAGGGCAGAAACAAACTCTGAACTTAAAAAGGACATGTCTAAATTAATAGCATCTAAAGTAGGGGAACAACTACAGAAAGGTACACAAGAGAACAGAGCAGAAATAATCTCTGAACTAGAGAGAGAAAGGACAAGTATAATGAGAGACTATTAAAGAAGACATTCATAAAAAATTTGAGCAGAATAGAAAAATGATGGATTCCCTGGTTGAGCAATATAGGAAAGAAATGGACCACATGAAACAGTTTCAAAGAGATTCACAAGAAAATAAAATCTCAATCACAAGCTGGCAAAACCGTATGAATGCAAGTGAAGATAGAGGCTCAGATCTTGAAGACACCATCACAGCTAGTGAAAAGTTAAGAAAGGATCTCTTAAAAACAAATAGGATGCAGGAAAAAATAATTCAACATCTGCAAGAGATGAACACACACTTCTCAGACAAAGAAATTCAGCAAGCCTATATATACATGAAGAAATGCTCCACATTGCTATCCATCTGTGGAATGCAAATTAAAACAACACTGAGATACTATCGTGCCCCAGAAAGAATGGCTACCATAAAGAAATCAACCAACAATAAATGCCGGAGAGACTGTAGGAAAAGAAGAACCATTCTTCACTGCTGGTGGGAACGCAGATTGGTGTAACCATTATGGAAAGCGGTGTGCAGGCTCCTTAAAAAACTAGAACTGGAAATCCCATTCAATCTAGCTATCCCTCCTACTGGGAATTTTCCCAGAAGAACTGCAAACATCATACCACAGCGATATCTGTGCACCTATGTTTATAGCAGCCCAATTCATAATAGCCAAATCTTGAAAATAACCAAAATGCCCATAACTTGAAGAATGGTCGAAAAAGATGTGGTATTTTTATACAAAGGAATATTACTCAGCTATAAAGAATGATAAGCTGGAAGACTTCACATATAAATGGATGTATATTGAGCATATACTTAGAAATTAAGTCAACCAGACCTACATGTGTAAATATTGTATACTGTCCCTACTGTAAGAACTCTAAAGAAGAAATAAAAATGGAAGGGCATAACACAGCTGAATGTGTTATGGATTAAACAACGAAGTGAGTGGAAGCAGAATAGAGAGAAAACATAGCAGGAGCAGAACTATGCACTGATGTACACAGGATGAATCAGATATTGGTCCTAAGAACCTTCAAAAGGTTTTTCACATTGATGATAACAATGTGCAACACTAAAACTATGCTTGGAATGCCTGTCCTTTTGGTCTTTTAGAGGTGTACTCCTTATAAGGTAAACTTGGTTTCTGATATACTCTCTCTCAGGTAAATGTTTGGTTAACAAGACAACAAAAAGGGGTGTTATTTGAAAGTAAGAAACTGGACAAAATGTCATAGGCCTGAGAGGCTACAATTTTGTACATACTTGTAATTTTTAAATGTCTGCATAAAAATGTATAACTTTTATCACATTCTATAGAGGTTTACTGGAATATTAATGATTGATGGAAAATATCAATTTCAAGCTAAGTCAAAGATGTTTGATATTCAGAAAGACAGTGATGTTAAGTTCAATTACCTGTGTCATAGGGTAATAGTATCACAAAGCCTCTCTGCTGGAGGGTTGAGAATGTAAATTCACAGACCAAAAATTGGAGAACTAGAAAGGCTATGAGGATAACCAATATTTTGGCCCTAGTCTTTCAAGGTTAGTGAGAACTCAGGACATAAGACAACCTGTGCTGTAACTTCCTATAATTCAGTGATGTTCCAAATTTTCTGTTCAAGGTGATCATGGGGGCACAGAGGAAAGGGATCAACAATGTATAGTGTACTTAAAGAGAATCAGTCAGAGAAAAAACATTCAGGCTTTCACAGAAAGCAAACTGGTCAAGTAATGGTTGTGACTTGTCCCGAAGGCCTACACTGACAACAGTTCTACAAAGCACTGTGTATGGTTCCAAAGTTAATCCTGAGGGGATTTGACCTTGGAAGATACAAAAGATGAATGTTTTGTTACACAGGTCTTGCTTTAACTTGCCCTTGATTACCCAGTGGAAAAGCTTAATTACAAGCATAAAACGCAGAGCTAGATAAGTATGATGTGCTGTAAGAGGCTTAAATCAACAGCCTCCAACATTCCCAGGTTCACTGGTAACACAACGCTATAATGGAACATTGGACTATGTATACAGCTACTTCCTCTCACTTGAAAGAGAAGAAATTTTTTCTTTTTTTATTTCCTTACCAATATCAATTAGAAAATTTATCATGACCACACCCTGTGCTCTCTATAACTATTATGAGGACAACAATATGCAATGTGTCAGTTATTGCAAATGTACTACTAACGTGCCTTGAAACTATCATATTGTTATTTCTTATTAAAAGTAATAAAATATAAATGAAAAAAGAGAATAAGAGAATAAATATAAGGAATATTAAAAAAGCAAAGGATAAAAGAAGGAAAAGAAACAAAAAGTGAAAAAAGGAAGAATAAAATATATCCTCAAATACCTCAATAAAATAAAAATAAACATAATAAAAATGATAAAGATAAAACACAAAGAAAACATTCCTTTTTTAAAAAATTATAAGTATTTTGTTTCTAAAATCTACAATCTTGGGATCCAACCAACCATGGTTTTCTTCATCTAGCATTAGATACCCTACCTACAGCAGAAGCCCCTCTGTCTATTCTCCTCATAATGTAGTTAATGTCCATGCCATTGTACCCCAGCTTTCTTTGGTAAATGAGAAATACATGCAGTCCTCTGGTCTTTGCTGGTTTTAAGCTATGTGGGAGTGAGTTTCAAGTATACTGGTGAATATAATATCAATAGCTGCAGGTTTGGGTTGTTCCATTTTGTCCTGGGAAATTGTGCTTATGATGAACATGTCAGTTGTTTAGTCATTAACTCTGATACCCTATGCCAAGGAAAATGCAAATGTAAAGCCAGTTTGGGGTCCATTGGACAGTTGCTTTCTTGCATAAGTTGTGTGGGTGTGCTGTGCAGTTTGGTGTGGCCTTGGTTGATCATGTCGCGTGGAGATTTTGCACAATTTCATTTTTAAAAATCACACTGTTTCTGTAAATGAGATAATCTGTGAGAGTTTTGCTTAGTATTTGGAAGTTAGTAAGGTAGTATCCATTTTTTATGTGCTTTGGAACTTAACATGGTTTAGACTGTTCACACAGAATAAATGTTTCATATGATGCCGAGGTCTTTCATGAGTCTTTCCCAATATTACAAGAAACTCATAGTTTCAAGAGATTATAGCTTTAAGGCTGGCCAAATACCTTACTGGATTGAAGCACCTGCAAGCAGGCCAGGGGCCAGGGGTTCAATAAACAGGCCTGCCATGCTAGCCCCCTCCTGGGGGCATGCTGAGATAGCAATTGAGATTGGGCATGGTGGAGTGCACCTGCAATCCCAGCTCTTGGGAGGCTGTAAATAGGCGGATCACTATGATCCTTATCTAGCAGTGAGACCCTGAACATCCTGTAGACCCTTCTGTAAAATGCAAAAAAAAGAATATAACTTGGAAATATTGATATAACTCTTATACTTTCCCCCTCAGAACTGCCTCCCAGAGGCTTGCTGGCTACTAAATAGTTTCACAACATTAAACTGGATGGAGTAGGCCCAGTGATACAGCTCAGTGCACTAGGCACTTGCTTAGCTAAGTGCAACAGCCAGGGTTTAATCCCAGCACCTTATGATGTGGTGGGCCTGCCCCTAGGCATACTGAGCTGGTGATGGTATCCAGGCTTGGTGGCATGCACCTGTCCAGAACTAGGGAGGTAGAAGTCAGAAGGATCACTACCAGTCCAAGTTGCATAGTGATCCCTGCACAAAAAAAGCAGCAAAAGCAAACTAAAAAACAAAACAAAAAAGCAGAGAAAACCCTTAAAAATAGATGGGTCTCAGAATTAAACTGAGTATTTTTTTCTGATTAAATCAGCAATGCATGCAATAGTTTCCTTGTCTATGTTTGCTTAGATTTTTATTGAGATAGCAGCTCACTATTTAGTACAAGCTGGCCTTAAGCTTACTAAGTAGTCAAAACTGGCCTTGAATTCATGGTAGTCTTCTAGCCTCAGCCTCCAAGTGCTGAGCTTACAGGCATTTGCCTCTACACCCAGCTTCTTGTCTGAACAGTATATAGTGCTAGTGATTTCATGAGCTCCCCTAGTATCTTACTAAAGTTTTAAGTCACCTTTATCATTAATATTCCTTCTTTAAAATTATCCTGAATTGAAGAGGGTGGCATGTACCTGTATTCTTATTTCCTCTGGCATGAAGGAAAAGGATCACTTTGGCTTAAGAGCTGGAAGCTGGCTGGGGGAACATCTCAAAAAAAGGAAGGAACGAAGAAAGGAAGGAAGGAAAAAAGAAAGAAAACTTTAATGTTGCTTTTTAACATAAGTTTATTTGTTCTTATTTTTGTCTACTTCCTTCATTAACATACTCTGTTCCATTCTTATGCTTTATGGATTAACCCATATTCTTACCTTCTGGTTTGGCTGCTGTGGGAGTGTAAAGATAGACTTCCAGTAGGTCCAGGCAAAAAACACAAAGATAGCATGGTAGAGTATGAGGTAGATAACTGAAAATTTTAAAAAGTTCATATCAATTTTTATTCATTTGTAAGATTTCAAAAAGACAAAGTTCAATAATAAATTTCTAACTTATTTACTTATAACCACATAACTCTCTATTGTATTGTATTAATTGCTACTATTTTTCCATGCAGTGAAATAAATCAAAATACCAAAATTGGAGCCAGGAACTTTCTAGAATCTGTTTGCTATATACAGTTCCCTATGAACTGTGAATACACGGTAAAATCTTCTTAGTGACAATATACGACAAGGTACTTTAACTAAATGTCATTATCATGATATACAATTTGCACAACACTTTAGTTTACAACATGCTTTTGTATACTGTATATTATTTAGCTAAAAAACATAGGGAAATATATAATAGTATAGGATAGTTGATTAGGTATTGTGGTAGATGATTGATGAAAGTTAATCAATAACATCCTGAGGTATAACACTTTTTCAAAAGAATTGCAATGAAAATATTTAAAATATTACAAAAAATCCATGTTTAATATATGTATATACTTATATAAACATATAAAAATATAAAGATATAAAATAATTTATAACCCTTTGAAAAAGTAATACATTTACAAATTCAAATTTTAAAAATCTGAAAAATTATGAAGTCAAGTGCGTCATTTACTCTTGTCCCTTACCCACTAGAAGAATCCAGTTTCACAAGACCATAACATTATTGTATGTCCTTTCAAATGCCATATTCATAGAACTACCTAAGTAGTACATTATTCATAAAAAGTAGAGTTTTGTACACTTGATTTTGCAACATACTTCTTTTACTTTAAATTAGAGAATATTTTACCTTACATAACTTGGGTAGAGGGAATTTTCTCACTTCCATTTCTTTCTAAAGGTTTCACTGGGCATTTTTAATGAAGTAGTCTTTGTATAAAACAAACATTGCATTACTTTAAAACATCAACCTTAGATCCAATGATTGCTGAACTGATTTTGTTAAAACTGACATGCATCATTGGAGTGTCTTTATTTTCAACAGCTACTTGGTTGTTTGATCAATCTCATTAAACCTTTCCAGAAGAAAGAGTAACTCCTGATTCTAATTAAATATTATAGTGGTGTAGTGCACTATGTTTATAGCAGCCCAATTTATGATAGCTAAATCTTGGAAACAACCAAAATGCCCATCATCTGAAGAATGGTGAAAAAGAGGTGGTATTTTTATACAACGGAATATTACTCAGCTATAAAGAATAATAAGCTAGAAGACTTCATATATAAGTGGATGTATCTTGAAGATATACTCATAAGTGAAATAAACCAAAGCTACATGTGTAAATATTGTATCATCTCCTAGTGTAAGAACTCAAAGAAAGAAGTAAAAATGGAAAGGCACAACACAGCTGAATGGAAATCAAGAACTTAAGTGTTGAACAATGAAGATACCACAAGCAGAAAAGATAGGTAACATAGCAGGAGCAAAACCATGCACTTATATACACAGCATGAATTAGATAATGGTCCTAAGAACCTCCAAAATGTTTTTCACATGGAGGATAGCAATGTGTAATACTAAAACTATGCTAGGAATGCCTGTCATTCTGGTTTTTTAGGTGTGTGCTGCTTCTAATGTAATTTCAGTTACTGCTATACTCTATCTCAAGTAAATGGTTGATGTATAAGAAAAAAGGTATTAAATGACAGTAAGAGACAAGGAAAAATGCCACAGAATTGTCTGGCTACAACTTTGTATATGGTTAGGTGTCTGAATTTCCATGTAAGAGTGTGTAACTGCTTTTATAACATTCTATAGAGATTATTAGAATATCATTGATTGATGGAAAAATACAGATTATAAGTTAAGTTTAAGACGTTTGACATTCAGAAAGACAGTGATGTTACGCTCAAGTACCTATGTTATAGAGTAATAGTATCTGTAAGCTTCTCTTCTGGAGGGTTAAGAATGTAAGTTTATGGCCCAAAAATTAGAAAAAAAAGAAGGGCTACAAGGATAGCAATATTTTGGCCCTAGTCCTTCAAGGTCAGTGAGGACTCAGGACAGAACAGAACCTGTGCTGTAACATCCTATAAATCAGTGGTTTCCCAAATATTCTGTTCAAGGACATTAAAGGACCACAGAGGAAAGGGATTGAAGATGTATAGTGTGCCTAAGGAGAGTCACCTAGAGAAAAAACATTCTATCAGGCTTTCACAGAGAGCAAACTGGTCAAGCAAAGGCCGTGACTCATCCAGACAGCTGACACTGACAACAGTTCGACAAAACACTGTACATGGTTTCAAGGTAAATCCTAAAGGGATTTGACTGACCTTGGGACATCCAAAAGTTATGTGTTTTGTTGTACAGGTCTTGCTTAAGTTGTCCTTAGCCACCCAGCAGAAAACTAACCATGAGGCATAAAACATAAAGCTTGATTAATATGCTGAGCTGTAAAAGCCTCAAGTCAACAGCTTACAACATTGCCATTTCTGCCAATAAGCTACTATGCTTATGGAATGTTGAATTATGTATACAACTACTTTCTCTTACTTTAATGACAATTTTTATAGCAATAATGATTAGAAAAATTAACATGTCTACATCCTGTGCTCTGGATAACGCCTAGGAGGAGAACAATGTGCATTGTATCAATTATTCAGAATGTACTACTAACATGTTTTGAAACTGTCACATGGTTATTCCTTACTAAATATAATGAAAGTAAATAAGAAATAAAACATTTCACAAAGCTAAGCATGTAACAGAATTAGTTGCCTCTTGTTTCCTTTTTCATTTAGCTAACTTCTTTGTTAAGTGTAAATCTGGTAATTACTTCCTTCAAGGAGTACTTCCTGAAGTATCCATTCAGCGGTTAGGTTTCCCTGTAGTGAGCATATAATACTTGAGTATTTTTTTTTAGTAATTCTCTTGCTACTCAAGAGCAGAAAAGTAACATCCATCTTTGTATCCCCAGAACTTAGAATATGGTTCACATTGGCTTAGTGGTAAAAGGTTTGCTCTGCAAGGCCCGGGTTACATTTCCAGAACAGAAAAGAGAAAAAAGAAAAGGTCTTACGACAGCCCTTAGCACAAGAAAGAGCATGCCTTCCTAGCAGTCATGGGCTGAAGAACACATCTCCATCATTCATTAAGTGTTCAAATCTTTAATAAGCACCTGCCTTTCTAAATCTTAGACAACAGCACTCCAAGGTTAAAGAGGTTAGACTACCTAAGTGCTTGAGAATGTAACTCTTACACTTGGCAGTATTGTAAGGGTGTTGATATTTTTTTTTTATTTTAATGATTTAGATGAGCATTATGGGACTATAACTTGGTCCATGTTGTATGACACATTTATTTTTATTGTATTTAGCACATGGTCTATAGCGTCTCACTAGAAAGATTGGACTCGTAGAAATCAAACCCCAGTCCCTGTGCTCTGCCTAAGCAGATGCTTTAATCTGCTGAGCTATCTGGCTGGCCCTTGTATGACATATTAATAACTGGTTTAATTATACTACTGGAAAACTAGGTATTGTTCCTGTAGTTCAAAGTCATGTAAGTTATGTATACTTAAAAACTAAGTCAAATATATTCTGCAGGTTGGTGAAATAGGTACTGTGTATTTTGTAAAAATCTTAGAGTTTAGGAATACTCCAGAGATAACCTACTTCAATGTCCTCATTTTATGGAGAGGTAACAGAGGCCCAGATAGGGCAAGTGAATTGATCAGGCGTACAGAAAGATGACATGGAAGCAAAGGAACTGAAATCCAGAATTCTTCATTCCCATTCCAGAGCTCTTCTTCTGACAGTAATGATCCTCCAGTTTGACTTTGTACCCAAATTACCCCGAGAGGTCATCAGAATGTGTAATGTCAAGTCAGTGGTTCTGAATCAGCAATATGCGGTGAAGTTAACAATTTCATAACTCTCTGTGGTCATTCATAGGTGTAAGATCTATGAGCAAGAAATAGGCCATTCAGACTTTCTGGTTCTCCAGACTTCCATCCCAAGGAAGAAACTCTCATTCAAAATCCTGATAGGTAGTTACTTCACTTTTGCAAACACATCGAAATAAGTATTATTGAATTATTTCTTGGTCTCATTGTTATGCAGGTAGACATTAGAAAGCCTGAAGGACAAATATGGAATGGAGTTCAAAATAGCATAAATTTCCAGTGGAGTAAAGAAATAAATATGTCAATGAATGATATATTTTTAATATTTTCTTAGGTCTCACAAGTAAAGCCATCCTTCACAGTACATTGACGTTTTAAAGCTACATCGTGGGCATGTTCCTTTTGATACTTGGCTATTTGGCAATCTAACTCCATAACAAGGCATATTGCATTGCTGAAGGCCATAGCTGATAGCCCAGTTCTTTAAAGACCTTTCCTTATCCGCCTATACATCATGAGATTGTGATTTAAGGTAAATGTTCCCCTCCATTTCCTTAGAGCTAGCTTTGAATTAGCCCTTTTTCCCTTTCATTGTAATAAATGGTTTATTTTGATCAGCAGAAAGAAAATGAACTTGAGAATATAAATATGAGTGGACAATAAGATGACTTGGGTTTGAAGTCTGGATCTGTCATTTAATAATTAGGTCTTTAAGAAGCTAGTCAACCTTGACCATAATCCATAATCTTGTGTGTATATTTGTACAAAAACAAATTCATCAAAACTTTCTTCATCTTTTTCTACCACTGAGTGTCTCCAGCCCCTGCCAGCTACTACTATATTTTCAACAACTTCAACAAGATCAGCTATTTTATATTCTATATATAAGTGAGAATTGGGGCATGTCTTTCTGTACCTGGCTTACTTCACTTAACGTAATGACCTATAGTTAAATCCACATTGTTACAGTAACAGATTTCATGTCAAAATAGTATTCCATTATGTATATGTACCAATTTTTGTATGTTCATTAGTAGGTGGGCAGTTAGGGAGTTTCCATTTCTTTGCTATTGGTAATAGTACTACAATGAACATGGGGGAGCTAAGTACTGCAATGAACATGGGGGTGCTAATGTCTTTTCAATATACTGATTTCAATTCCTTTGGCTATGTATTCAGAAATGAGATTGCTGGATTATATGTATATATATTGCTGAATTTTTTGAAAAACCTTCACGTGATTGCCATAATAGTTGTACTAACTTACATTACACCAACAGTGTGTAAGGGTTTCCTTTTCTGTACATAGTAGCTAACAATATTTAACTTTTGTCTTTTTTACCAACAGTTATCATTGGAATGAGATAATATCTTATTTCAGTTTTGGCTTGTATACCCCTGCTTACCTGTGATATTGAGCATTTTTCACATACATATTAGCTATTTGTATGTCTTCTTTTGAAAAAAAAATCTATTATCTATTTTAATTGACTTATTTGGGTTTATGTTCTCTTGTTTCTTCCTCTTAAGTTTTGAGTTCTTAACTTCTAGAGACTAGATCACAGTGTGGTTTCCTCCTAAGGCCTCTCTCCTTTCATAGCTGGACATTTCCCTGTGTCTTCTTCTTGTGTCTTCCATCCTAGACATCTCGCTGTGACTTAACATACTTATCTTGTTCAAATTTCCTTCATTTATAAGAGCAGGAGTCAGACTGGATTAGGGCCCACTCCACTGACCCCATTTTAACTTAATTATGTCTTTGAAAGTTCTATCTTCAAATATAGTCACATTTTGAGGAACCGAGATTTAAGACTTCAAGTAAGTTTTGAGGGTTTTCAAGTTGGTCTACAATAATTTTAGTATCCAGGAAGTACATTAATTTAAGAGAAGGTACACAATTATTTTAATTTTAAGAAAAAAAGCTTAATAATAAATCCATTAAAAACACATGGAAATTTATGTTGATAATGAGTTGATTTTGTTTAAAATTTTTTTAAAGATGAGCAACTGTGGATAATGTATTACTCTTACGTTGTGTGGATTATGTGGTGTTTTGTACCTAATGCCCATTTCATTCTTACATTCATCTTTTCATCTCATACACTGCTGGTCTCTGTTAAAGTCACAAACTAAAGTGAAGATTTTTAAAATGTGAGTAGTATTATGCTGAGTGAAGTAAGATCATCTTTGCAATACTTATGAAATGAAATACATGATTATCATGTTTTTAGTTGATCTATGGAAAAAGATTTTAAAAAATCTCTTAATCTCTGAGCCCAATATCATTAAGGTTAACATAAGATGTAATAGGCTAGCCTATGGCTCAGATAAACTGGGCTTTAGTCCTTTCTGAAACAGGAATCAACAGGACTAGAACAACAGACTTTATTTCTTTGAATCTTAATTGTTCTACTCATGTAATATGAATGCATGAATTTTGACAATGTATTCATAAAAGGAGTTATAAGGAATAACTTGCCTGAAATATGTTATACATCTTAGATGAAAGATCTTTCAGGTCATCTCCAATATTAACAGTGATACAGTTAAAATATTTGCTACCATTTATCTTATATTTATAATGTGCCCATCACTATGCTCTGATACTTGTATATATCATCATTTGTGCTCCAAGTAACTGTGAAAGGCATACATCCCTTACATTTCACAGAGGAAAAAGTGAGACTTAGGGCAAGTTCCACTGTGGTAAATATTTGGCATTTGGCAAAGTTGATTTGATTCCAGGTAGGCCTAATACCAAAATCTTGGATTATTTATTACTGTTAGAGTTCTCCTAACAGGGTATTACACAGTGAATGTTATCAACCAATAGTCATATTTTTTCAGCTTCATTAGTTTCCTAGGGCTATGGGACCAAATTCTGATACAGAAAAATATAACAACTGACATTTTTAGTACTTAACATTTACAAAGAACACCAGTATTGTAGACTTTACCTTGCTTAAAATAAATCCCTTACATGTTATTCAACTACCTTCGTTTTATAAAAATGGAAGTTCAGAATTACTTTCAGTAAGTCAGTGTTAGAACTTCAGTGTAAGTTTTCTGTCTCCCACTAAAACTTGCAGTTTGTCCCATTATGCTAATATTATTCCTTATTGTGAGAAATTCAAGAACTATAAAGACTAAGTACTTTGGGATCATAATATCTTGGAATCAATAGAAACAATAAAAGTCATATATTACCACAAGAAACTCCTAGAGATTTTAAACCCTGACAACTTGTTTCATACTACCAACAAAAGGTCAAATTTTATCAGGCTTACATATAGCATTTCACATTGGTGTAGTGAAAGTTAAGTTGATTGATAATATTTTTAATAAAGGCTTTCACAGAAAGCAAACTGGTCAAGCAATGGCTGTGACTCATCCTGAAGGCTGACACTGACAACAGTTCTACAAAGCACTGTACATGGTTCCAAAGTTAATCCTGAGGAGATTTGACCTTAGAAGCTACAAAAGATGAATGTTTTGCTATACAGGTCTTGCTTTAACTTGCCCTTGATCACCCAGTGGAAAAGCTTAATTATGAGGCAAAAAATGCAGAACTAGATTAGTATGATAAGTTGCAAGAGGCTTAAATCAACAGTCTTCAACATTGCCAGTTTCACCGGTAAGCCACTGCAATTATGGAATATTAGACTGTGTATACATCTACTTCCTCTCAGTTCAAAGAGAAGAATTTTTTTCTTTCCTTACCAATATTAATTAGAAAATGTATCATGTCCACACCCTGTGCTCTGTATTACTATTGTGAGGACAATATGCAATGTGTTCATTATTGTGAATGTACCACTAACATGTCGTGAAACTATCATGTTGATATTTCCTATTTAAAAGTAATTTTAAAAAATGAACATATGATATTTAGACACTGGAAAATGCCAACTGTACATCAAGTTTCTGAGTAAGGAGCTAAGCTAAAACTAACTTATGGTTAGTGAGGAATTAGCTATAAAACTAAATTGCGAAGTAAAATAGAAATGCAGGTTTGCTTAAAGAAGGAAGTTTTGATCATGGTACCTCATAGTACCGCAAAATAAGATAAGATAAGATAAGATAGGATAAGATAAAGTTAAATTAAATTAAAATAAAATAAAATAAAAATAGAAGCTGTGTGGCTGGGAAGATACCTCAGTAGAATAAGTGCTTGCCTGGCAAACACAAGGTCCTGAGTTCAATTCCTAGTACCGCAGAATAAAATAAAATAAAATAAAGAAAAGCACTAAACTTTGAGGTCAGACATTTTGGATTTACATACTACCACTCACTAGTTAGATGACCTGGGATGTGTAACTAAACTTGCCTAAATTTCAGTTTCTTTCCATATAAAGTGGACATAATAAAACATACAAGATTCAATTTGTGTAAGTATTGAAGCATATAATGTATATACAACACTTAACAAGGCAGCTGACATAGTAAATTTTTGTTTTTAATAATAAAAATATTATTGTTCCTATTTTTCTAATGGTAGAACATCATCTGTATTTCCACTCAACTTGTCTTGAAAGTTTACTGTGAACAATGTTTATTTATTATTCAATATTTGCATACAAAGGATGATTTTGCCCTTAAGAACCACACATAAGAATAAAACACAGTACACCATGGTAGTGTACACCTATAATGTTAGGTACTTAGAGCTAATACAAGAGAACTGAAAGATCAAGCCTAGCTTGGACAACTTAGGAAGGTACTGTCTCAAAACAAAAGCTAAAATGCAGAAAGGGGCTTAGGATGTAGTTCTTGCAAAGACTCTGAGTTTAGTTTCCACAACCACCCATTCAAACTTGTGCACATGCACATAAAAAAGCAATAGGCAACTTAGGACTTTAATGGTAATAACAGTAACATTTATTGAGTCATGAGAATTTGTTTTGTTCACTTCAAAATAATTTTTTATATATTAGCTCAAGTTTTTATAATAACTTTATTAATTAGGTAGTATATTTCTCTTTTATATGCAAATGAAATGCACACAAAGAGGCAAACTACTTTTTTCTTAAGGTTTCAACATATTATGGGAGAAGTATTCAGCCGGTAATAACTCAATCAGGAAAAGTGAAAATGCTCAATTAAAATGCTTATCTATACACAAAAATACTCAAGCATCAACCAGTTCATACCATAATTTAAAAATTAAACCATAATGGATCTAAGAATAATTTATTATGACGTGGCAAAGACAGAATTTAAAGTTATACTTTCAGCTCTAGAGCTCACATTTTAACTACTAGAACCCACAGTTTTAACTACTATACTCAGTTGTCTCCTAAGCACACTGTTGTTATCTCTACATCCAATCGTTCTGTTACATGACTAATAGAAAACTAGGGGTTTAAAGCATCATGATATGAATGTTAGGTACATTACTGTGTTATAACAATCCCCCTGAAGTGTGAATTAAAGTGGAAATACAAAGTGGATATAAAAGTATTCTGGCTACTGTTGATAAAATAATATAAAACCAAAGGTTTGTTGAGAACCATAGCTTATACTTTAGAATATTGGCATAAAAAAGAAACCTGGCATAAACTGCAGGTGAAACTAAAATTGTAATGCGTAAAAATAAGGACAGTAAATATATGAAGCAACGATGGGATGAAAACATGGCTCATGCAGCCCTCTCTCAGGTCTTTGTCCTTTGAAGAGTGGTGGACTGGGCAGAAACGGCAAGGACTTTAGGAAAACAGTGATCAACCAAGATACAGGCAGTGGTAGTGAACCTATGGTTCCTATGCATCGGCAGGCTGGTTATATTACTAGAAGGTCAAAAAGTTTCACTATTACTGCAGTAAGATCACTGTGGCAGACAGAGTGGCTACCTATACCAATTAGTAATTTCCAATTTCTCTTCTAAAGCCAAAGGGATACTGAAATTATATGTTGTTATACTTGTTGTTAATCTTTCTTCAAACCATCATCCAAAACTTTCCAATCATCTAAGTGTTTCTGGGCTAGTTACTCAATTTATAAGTGTTTATGTGATTCAGTTTTAGATACAAAGAAGGAAACAGTTATGAACAACACAATTTGTAACATCTACTTACCTTTTTCTGCTGTGCTCAAAACAGTCACTGTGAAAAGAAAGAGAAATAAAAAGAGAACAAAATTAGTCATATTCATGTTTTTCTATCCTGTTTTCCACAGTATCATTTTTGAGCAGTTTGTACAATGATACCATCTTAAGAGGAAGACAAGGATGTTTAGATTCCATTTTGGCTGATTCCTTCATTTCAGACCTTCATCCATTAAAAATTTTGATTCATTAAAAAATAATATTCTTTTAAAAACCAACAAACACAAACTTCTAAGCTACATAATGTAGCATTAAGAATTTAACAAGTGAAGCCGGGCGTGGTGGCTCACGTCTGTAATCCCAGCACTCGGGAGGCTGAGGCAGGAGGATTGGTGTGAGTTCGAGACCAGCCTGGGCTACAAAAGTGAGCTTAGGACCAGCCTCAACTGCATAGCGAGACCCTGTCTCAAAAAGACAAAAAAAAAAGAATTTAACAAGTGGAGACCCTGACTAGGCCCAGCCTCAGCACGTGAGTGAGAGTTCCATGACCAACACCCTCCCATCCAGACCCAGAACAGGCCCAACAGCAACACATAAGAACTTTGCTCCAGAACCAGTGATAAAATCAGTATGGTACTGGAAAAAATTGACCCAAGAATCAGTGGGATAGATTAGAAAATGCAGAAGCAAATACAAACACACTCAGCCACGTTATCTTCGACAAAGGGGCCAAACACTTTTACTGGAAGAAAGATAGCCTCTTTAACAAATGGTGCTGGAAAAACTGTATCTCTACATGCTGAAAACTAAAACTGGAACCAGGTCTGTCATCATACACTAAACTAAAGTCAAAATGGATTAAAGATCTAAATATTAAAATAGAAACACTAAATCTCCTGAAAGAGAAAGTAGGAGGAAATCTTCAAGATATTGGAGTAAGCAAATAGTTCATAGACAAAAATCAAATGCATGTGCAATGTCTGAAAGAGTTAACAACTGAGATCTCCTCTTGTTGAGAAGTTTTTGCATGTCAAAAGAAATTAGCAATAGAATGAAATGACAACCCACAAATTTTGAAAAAAAAACTTAGGTAATAAGTATTCAGATGAAGGCGTTCAATATAGAATTTATAAAGAACCAAAAAAGGTTGGGATCCCAAAACTCAAAGACCCAGTGTATCGGTCAGGGTTTTACTAGAGGAACAGAATAGATATAATATAAGGAATGGATATTAACACCAAATATACAATCTATAAGAAATTGTAAGATTGGCTTACAATAGCCACAGAGTCAGATGAGGAAGCGCGCACAGGGCGTCTGCACACTCCAGACTGAAGGATTCAATCCCGAGGCTTGGACTCACTGCAGCACT